>QANU01060254.1:238755-269434 GCA_003254905.1 Nissolia schottii | reverse complement strand
ACGGCGGGGCTACGGAGAGGAGAGGCGGGGGTGGGCAGCCCCGGCAGAGGGGGTGGGGGCAGGTCTGAATTTTATTTTATTTTTTTAATTAAAAAATGGGTCGGGTCAGGTGGGATTCGGGTTATGGGTCGCAGGTTGGGTTTTTGGGGGTTATACCACGTGGTGCGTCGCGTCAGCGCCGCGTCAGCACAGTCAACTCCCATCCAACCCCAGGGACTAAAACTAAATTTTTAAATTTTGTAGGGACTAAAACCAAACTTTCAAATTTTACAGGGACCAAAAACATAATTAACCCTATAAAATATGTTCAATGATAAATATTGATTATTGGAATTCAACAATAATACTATATACTTTAACTACTTGATAATGGGATTTAAACATTTATATATGACTAGTTATCTTTAGATGAAGCTAACTAATAAATACTGTAGTACAATTAAGTCAATTAATTATATTATTCTATTAAATTTACTAAACCTATGTGTTTTTATGTAAATTCAAGAATTTTCCATAATATAATCTAAGCATATACATACATACATACATACATACATACTAATAGATTAAAATATGATTGTTAATATAATTGTATTAAATACTCACATGTAATCTTGGTACCAGAACATGTAATAAATGACTTAATATTTAGCTTCACTAAAACTTCTATTCATATAGATATTTACGCACACTTTTAATATTCCTAGTTTCTAATGTAATTTTTATGGTTCTATGAATCAAAAGAAATATTATTATAATATTATTTGTACAAACAACTAACACTATCACACATCTTTCTGACTACTCTTCCAACCATCATTGTTCATTAATATTTTAATATTACCCATATTACCATCTATTCTTTTGATTTATTCATGTTTTCCGGTTCTTAAATGTGCTCATATTACACATCCGTTTTCAATACTTTCAATAACCGTATCAATTATCCAACACATGTGCAAAGCATATATAATCAGCTTTCTACTTCCGAAAATAGACAAAATAATTTCTAAATTATTCTAAGATAAATATCACATATTTTATCTATTCGCATGAATACACATAAAACATCATAATAAGTTACATAGACAGTAATTTTATGATTATTCACTTCCTAAGTGTTTTCTGAATTGGTAGAAGTGATGAAAAAAATATTCTCTTTACGATGGTGTACTCCTCTTATTTTTTTAGAGTCCAATAGTGTAACCACGATATGCACAACAATTTCGTGAGGAATTTGGAGAAGAGAAGCCTCGATACCAAAGAAAAGAAAAAGAAAATGAGAAAGGAGATGATGTGGCATTAAATGCCTTAAATGCTTTAAATGCATTCATTCATCCCCCTATTCAGACCATCACGGGGTCAATTGGCTAGGTGCCCCGTCATATTTCTTTTTTAATCATATTTAATTGTGTTTTGTTGTTAATCATTTATGGATAACTTTTGGGACCTGACGGCATTTCGGATTTAGCTAAAAACTGGCACGGACCTTGCGACATTTCGCGAGATCATGAAACAATTATTTTAACTGACATTTGAAAGAAATAAATCTTATAAATAATTTTCTCAGTTTAAATAATCATCTCTAATGTACTTTTAATTAAGCAAAATTAGGAGATACTCAAAAATTCCATAAGAGAAAAATCTCCATAAGTGACTGAAAATTTAAAAATTAAATTAAAATATTTAAAAATTTAAAATTCTTACTTGGAACCAAGTAAAAAATTTAAGAATGTAAATGTTATTCTGCCTTTAATTTTTACTTCATTTAACCAATAAAAAGAGTTTTAAAAGATTTATTAAAAGGATGAATGATTAACAAGATCGATGTGGCTGCCAAAAGAGGGAAGTGGCTCTCTTCAGTGTTCATCCAAGCTCTCCACCACACCACGCACACAGACACTTTACTGTGTTGTTTTTACACTAAAAAAACTCTGCAACTTCAACAATGGCGGCCACCACCACCGGCACCACCACCATAACCCCATTCCATTCTTCTTCTTCTTCTTCTTCTTCTTCTTCTTACAGCAACTTCCCTAAACGCATTTTCAAATCTACCCTCCCATTTTCACCCATTTTCAACAAGCCCCGTTCCATCAAAATCTCAAGCTCCATCTCCAACCCTAAACCCCAATCTTCCTCCGCCGCCTCCGCCTCCGCCGCTGCCACACCAACCACCATCACCGCTCCTACCACTACCTCAACATTCAGCTCCCGGTTCGCCGCCGGCGAGCCGCGTAAGGGCGCCGACATCCTGGTGGAGGCGCTGGAGCGGGAGGGCGTGACCACCGTCTTCGCCTACCCCGGCGGCGCGTCGATGGAGATCCACCAGGCACTCACGCGCTCCTCCGCCGTCCGCACCATCCTCCCCCGCCACGAACAGGGCGGCGCGTTCGCCGCCGAGGGATACGCCCGCTCCTCCGGCCTCCCCGGCGTGTGCGTCGCTACCTCCGGACCCGGCGCCACCAACCTCGTCTCCGGCCTCGCCGACGCCATGATGGACAGCGTCCCCCTCGTCGCCGTGACCGGCCAGGTCCCAAGCCGCATGATCGGCACCGACGCTTTCCAAGAAACCCCAATCATCGAGGTCAGCAGGTCCATCACCAAGCACAATTACCTGGTCCTCGACGTGGATGAAATCCCTAGAATCGTGAAAGAGGCGTTCTTCATAGCCACAACGGGAAGACCCGGACCCGTTTTAATCGACGTTCCCAAAGATGTTCAGCAGCAATTGGCTGTTCCCAGTTGGGATCAGCCAACTAGGGTTAATGGGTTTGTTTCTAGGTTGCCAAAGGTTCCAACTTTGGTGGAATTGGAGAGGGTTGTGAGGTTAATGCTGGAATCAAAGAAGCCGGTTTTGTATGTTGGGGGTGGGTGTTTGAACTCTAGTGAGGAATTGAAGAGGTTTGTGGAACTCAGTGGGGTCCCTGTTGCTAGTACTTTGATGGGTCTTGGTGTTTATCCCATTGATGGTGATCATTCCCTTCAGATGCTGGGGATGCATGGAACTGTTTATGCTAACTATGCTGTTGATAGGAGCGATTTGTTGCTTGCATTCGGGGTTAGGTTCGATGACCGTGTCACCGGGAAGCTTGAGGATTTCGCCAGCAGGGCCAAGATTGTTCACATTGACATTGATCCTGCTGAGATTGGGAAGAACAAGATCCCCCACATGTCGATTTGCACGGATTTGAAGGTGGCGTTGGAAGGGATCAATGGGATTCTAGAGAGTAAAGGGGTTAAGGGGAAGCTTGATTTTCAGGATTGGAGGGAGGAGTTGAGTGTGCAGAAGCACAAGTTCCCACTGAGTTACAAGACCTTTGGGGAACAAATTTCCCCTCAGAATGCAATTCAGGTTCTTGATGAGCTCACAAATGGGGATGCCATAATTAGCACTGGTGTTGGTCAGCACCAGATGTGGGCTGCACAGTTCTACAAGTACAAGAGGCCCAGGCAGTGGTTGACATCAGGTGGTCTTGGTGCCATGGGGTTCGGTCTTCCTGCGGCAGTTGGCGCCGCAGTGGCTAACCCTGGCACGGTTGTGGTTGACATCGATGGGGACGGCAGCTTCATCATGAATGTGCAAGAGCTGGCCACTATTAAGGTGGAGAACCTCCCTGTTAAGGTCTTGTTGCTGAACAACCAGCACTTGGGTATGGTTGTTCAGTGGGAGGATAGGTTCTACAAATCCAATAGGGCTCACACATACTTGGGAGACCCTTCCAATGAGGAAGAGATATTCCCAAATATGCTGAAGTTTGCCGATGCTTGCGGGATACCGGCGGCCCGCGTGACAAAGAAGGAAGAACTTAGGGCAGCAATCCAGAAGATGTTGGACACACCTGGCCCTTACCTTCTTGATGTGATTGTGCCGCATCAGGAGCATGTGTTGCCAATGATTCCGAGCAATGGATCCTTCAAGGACGTGATAACTGAGGGTGATGGCAGAACTAGTTACTGATTTCCTTCATGGTGATGATTTTGTACAATATAGCAGCATGCTTATAGTTATCATAGTCTCAGTTTTAGACATGTTGTTGTAAGCACCTTAGTTTTGCAGTAGTAGTTTTGTTAGCAACTTTAAGGTACTTTCCTTTTCCACTAGTATCCGCAGGCATGTATCTGTAGTGTGATATCTCCTGTTGTAACCTCTGTTCATTTGCTCTAGAGAGAGGATAGATAAAGTGAGAGATAATAATACTATCTGTTTTCTGATATGTATGCTTTTACGAAGTTCCTTAAATTCTCATATAGTTTAGCAATTTTGATGGAAAGAGTTCTGATAGAGTCTAATTGTTTCGATGTTCAACTGAAGTAATTACTAAAGACCGAAAAAACGGAAGCAATCTGAAAATGACATGAGCATGATATGTTGGCATTCATTCTCTAAAAGTTTAGTGCCCAACATTTTTCTTGAACTCATCTAGGCAATCAAGATAAGCATGTCTTCATCAAGATCCTAATGTTTTGTTTTTTTTTTTTTTTTTCCTCTAATGAGGTTGAATCAGGATGCTAACACATAAGCTGACACCACTCACTAGTTAGCCAAAATTTGTAAGATCAATGGACCACTTGGATTTGTATTTTGTGTCTGAGACAGATAAAGTATGAATGGTAGGTTATGCAAATGAGAGAAATCAAGATTCTAAGAGTTTGGTTGCTGCAGTGAGCATTAAAGAGAACGCCAAAACAGGATAAGAGATGTTTGTGGCAGTGATTGAAGAAGCCACCTTTGATTTTGGCTAAAGCAGTAGGGGGACACATGCATGCTGTACTTGCTGAATTGAGGTCAGAAGTTATTGCAAGGCAAATATTCTTTGAGACCAATAAATTGTTATTGAAAAAATGGATTTTACTGAATAAAAAAACCCAGCTGACATCTCAATTGGTATTAAGCTATTAACTAATAAGATGAATAGGAATATTGATAATATATGCATCCAAACCAGGAACAAATGATCTTCTATATGTACGAGTTAACTTATTCAATCTATAAAGTAAGCCAGGAAAAGCCATGGCATCTCAGAGTCCATGTACCAATTTTGCTCATTGCTCTAAAGTTCAAATGATGTCTAAATTACAAATCAAGTACACCCCTTCTCACTCATTCAAATACCTGAGAAGAAGCAGCTGAGGTATCAAAGGATTTCTTCCTCACCAATAGGCAAGTGATTGTTGAAGGACTGGAAGGAGTGTTGTCAATACTACAGACCACAAAATCGGGCCGGTGAAGCGTGAGGTGTAGCGGATCCTTTCCGACCACCAAGGCAGACGCGTCGAGCAGAACATGCCAACTGTTCCTGTGAGCCTCAGAAATCCAATGCATTGTTCCATTCACATCTGCGGGATAAGAGAAGAGGCCTTTCAAGCTGATCTTGCACTTCCTCCTGAAGTTGGGGCTCAGCTGCGACCCTCTGATCCTCAAATCCAGCCATGTCTTGGGCGCCGCTATCACCTTCGACTCCTTAAAAGAAGCGAATTCCCTGATACAATCCTCTTCTTCGCCGAGAATGGTCATGTAGTAGTTCCCCTTAACAAAAGGGTAGCTCTCCCCAACCAGCATCAGAGCATCCCTGTAGCTTGGAGTGAAGAGAACCAGGTACTCATCATCAGGCAAACCACAATGCTTCAAGACCTTATTTGTGACTTGGATTTCCGGGATCGAGACGAAGCTTGAGGAGGTTTTCTTGTTGAGGATGTCTTGCAGCCTTGACGGCTCCAACTGGACCCTATCCATCTCAGGGAGATTGCTTCCAAACAAATATGTACAAGACTCTCTCGGGGTCCCTATTGGTGACTTGCCCTTGTCATCTTGCATTGATTCTGAAGGCTCCTCATTGACTATGAAGCTGGATAAGTCTATTATCCCATTCCCACCCCCTTGGATGAGGCCTCCATATTCCGGATACTTTGCCACCACATACTTCTCAACATACTCCATTTCTTTCTGCGTGATTGGACCCGAAAATCTGAGGTCAAAGTCGGGGATCAGTGATATCGCTTCGGCTATGATGTGAGGAGGAATCACCGCGTGCCGTTTCTGTTTCCGGTGCCAATCCAGACAGTTTGTTCTGTTAGGCTTCAGTTATAACACACAAAATCTGATGCTAGATAGTTATTTACCTTTATGACCATACTGTTCGATTTGCAACTTTCTGCAATTAATTTCTGTGTACGAACTTTCTTGGTGTCCATGGCTTCATTTTCCACCATCTTCTGATTTGGTGTTACCTGACATATCATTGAAAGCTTTAGCAGTTCAAACAGAACTAACACCAAACATGAACTTAATGTAGCTTTGAGTTGAAATCAATTTACCTCTGATCCTCCATTTGGAACTTCATGGCCCTGGCTGTTAGTTCCCATAATAACACTAATTTGTCTTCACCACTTACAGAAACATAAAATATTTGTTTTTTCTTGTGTATATCAGGGAAAATCTTAGGCACTAGTTGGAAAAAGGGTCTAAATGTATAAAGGGTAAAAACCTTGTTGAAAGATCACCCCCTAGTAGAAGAGGGTGCTGAAAGATTAAGGTAAATCTATTGAAAGGTCACAAGATTAAATTGTACCAAACAATTACACAGAAACAGAATGAAACCACTACCTTGGGCTAAAGAAGCCACTTGGACAGAAAGCGTGTGTGAAAAGAAGATCAGGCCTAAACCAAAACTCAAATAAGGTGAAATTTCTTTTTGGAAAGCTTTGGATCTAATTGCAAAGTAATTAAGAAATCAAATAAAGTCATAGGAGTGATGATGAAATGCAAATTATATTCTCCAGAATGATTCTTTTGTACCAAATATCATTGGTTCTAAGAAAATTAAAAGCCTTAAAAATACGTAAGGAGAAGATTTTTGAGGTGCAGCTTTCGAATGTCAACATCACATCATTTGTTTATTAGTAATGCAAACCTCAGTCCAGGAATATTATTGTTTACCAACAAACCAATTAGCCTTTTATAAATAATTAAAAATCATAATCAACCAGCCAATACATATATAGACCAATTTTTATTAAGAAAGATGGGATATGCCGTTCAGAGATGCCTTAAAAAGAAGATTATATATGGACAAGGACAAGGTGATCACAACAACTAATGTACGTATTTAATATAACCAAACATTCATCAAAGTAAAACAAATGACCATCAGTAAGTGCATGATGGGAGGTTATTAGTGGGAATTGTTGAGGTTACAGATTGGAAATGACTTGCATGCTTGCTGCAGTAGGCAATTTCTTCAAGAGTCCTGCTACACGTACACCAAAAAATATACACCATACATACACCTATACACCTTATACTTATATACATAAAGTTTGTGTTTTAATGCTTGAAATGTTTGTGCATTTAATTAAGTATAATTAAGCATAAAGTTTGTAATGTTTGTGCACTTATGAAAATAAAGTTTGTAAATTATTAATGGTGTATGTATGGGTGTATAAAACTGGGTGTACATGTACTATTTTTGTTTCTTCAATTGCTTTACTCTATAAAGTTGGACCAAGTAACTATCACTTGCAAATATTTGTAAGATACTACTAAATTAAGTTGTTATTTGTTCTTTTTTAACTATAATTAACATTAATAATTGGCTCTGTGTTAAGTTTCTCGCAAAATTCATCCAATTATTAGGTGTGATTTTCTTTGGGGGACCGTAAAAGTGTGCCTTCTTTTTGTTGAATTATTGGGAGCGTTGTTCTATTGGTAAATAATACGGATAGATTAATAAAGAATTGGAGCATGTTTAGAAAAACGTTTGGCAACCATAGAATCACGATTACTTTTTTGGGGAGGATTCAACGTGAACTTTTAGGGAAAAGCAATTTAGCATCAAAACCAAGTCTTTTTTTACTGTAGAAATAATGTGATAGTCATAGAAAACAAGAAATTCGAGTCCAAAAGTGCAACTACCAAAAACAAGGTTGAATTGAGACTTCCAAGTTCACAAAAATTGCAGTACTAAAAACAGGCAGTGGCTTTCATGCACCTCAAAAGAATGGTTTTTGATGCATCTTATAGACTAGGTTGGACCGTAGTTAGCTGCAACCTGCTATTTCCTGTTGAAAGGGTGGATATGATTTAAAAGATTTGGTGTAACATTTAATCAATCTCTAGAATTACATGGACATTTGCCAATTACATGGACGAATTTGATGAATTTAAAACTATAAAGACAAATTTAATTGATGCTACAAACTTCAAGGAGTGATTTGATGATTTATTCATTTGATGTCAACTTTTATTACTCACTTAACACTTACTAATATTAATCACTACCAATAAAGCTAAAAAAAGACACTTGTTTAATTTATTAAAACTGAAAAATAGGGCTCCTCCCTTGTAAGAACGACTCTCATTTCTCCAAAGGGGTTTCGCTACCATGAACACCAGCTCCCCCAAATAGATCTGTGCGAGTTTAGATTTTCACCTGTTGGAGTGGTGATAGCTCGTGTTAACTCATCTATTCTCTGGTATGCGAAGTTTTGAATACTACTCAATGTCAAGGAGCCACTAATCAATAGTAATAACATTACAATGATTTTCTTGAAACCAAGAACAAGCCTCCCCCTGCTCAAACGACATAAGAGGCCATAATGAATTAATTGTCTTTTTCCTTGCAACCCAATTCAACAATAATCAATTAATTGTACAACAATTTCACCATTACCACTAATAATCAAAGTTGAAAAAACAGGAGCATGTAAGTGGGCATTTAATCCATTGGATTTTTTTGACATTTCTCTTACTCCAATTTATAGGTAGACCTTAAAATCTGTAGCTGCGAAAGAGGGAGACTGATTTGCCGTCATCATCCTCTGCACATCCCAAATCTGCCAAGGAAAGGCAGACAGCTCTCAACCAGCGTCGTCAACCACAGCTCTTGCAAGACCGTGGTGTCGTTGGGTCAGGAGAGATTGGAGCAAGGTAGAGCAGAGCTGAGCTGATGGAAAACACAGCGTTGTTGACAACACATCAATTAGACGATACTTCCCGTAGAGCTTTAGGCAGCATCTCCTTGCAGCACACTCCTCAGTCCCATAGGTGGCACCCATCACTTTACTAAGATAGGAACAAGAGGCGTCGTCCTTTATTCAATCGTGAAATAAAAATATATATTTACAATATTATTGAAGTGTTTACGGCCTTATAATTATGCATAAAAAATAATTTTAACTCTTAATAACATCCTTTCAATGTCTTTCAAACGGGTAACCACTTTCCCTTTACAACCATAGATGCAATTTAATGAGAATCTAACGGTTTACATCATCTATGACAATCGTACACCATGTTTTGACAACGAGTTTCATCATGCTCTAGAATATGCAAGGAGCAGTAAAGCCATCACCCTAAAACATCATACAAAAAAATACTGAAAACAAATCTCCCATACTGGCAAGAATAATCTTGGTATTATGTACACTAGTATGGGTAAGTTGTCCCATTAACATGGTAAAGAGCAACATTTTGCACCCAATCTAAAACGTCAATAGCAGTCATCCCTACATTCAAAATCAAGCTGGTTTGCAAAATTAAAAACCCAAGTAACTGCACAAAATTTGGGCATACCAACCATATTATGAATTGATGTCCCATATAGTTTACATGAAATGTAGAAAATGGATTCTATATGGCGACAATCATTGGTGCAGAGACGTCACCTAGTAAAAGATGCTAAAATGTCCACACAACAAAGACGACTCCAAGAACAAGTTAGTAACCTGAGATGTCACCTAGTTGCATGATCACCGGTACCATCCATTCGCTGCAAACAATAATAAAGGGAACACATTTAAATATTTGCAAATTGATCATTGAAAACATCAATATGGAAATAGCCTAATTGTATATTGCAGAAGGAAAAGCCTAAATTAATAAGTCAGTGCTATGAACTCGTGTGACATGCCCATCCACCAATTTGATGTGAATTTACTATGCACTATTGGCATGACCACAAAAGATGGTCAATGAAATCAGAGATGGACTTGTAAATATCATCTTGCATATTTAAAAAAAATGCTTAAAAAGTATTAAAAATTAAAAAAAAATTACATAGCAATCAGTAAATATTTATAAATCCAACACATGAACTAATTTAAGTTAAAATTCATAAAAAAATAATAATTGAGATTTATAGTTAATTGGAGGATTAAACAGGCTACACCATAGCCAGGCCACTTAACATGTTACACGCCTCTACTGAAAACAGGCTGGCCCATGGTTCAGCCAGAAATCCTATTTACAAAAATGTGCTATCCATCTGAGACCGTCCCAACATTTTCGACAGGTTGGGCCAGAATGGCATAATCATTTGGCCAGTTTAAGCAAGGCCCAAAGCAAGAGGTTGGCTGACAATTGACAGTTCTGAAGAACCTAGACCAGTGATCTCAGAATTAAGAAAAGGACTCACCATTCTTTTGCTAACATAAGGTTGTATCTTGGCTGGCATCTCAGATTGAGTTTCAACATCGCATAACTTTTGCTTCTCCTTCTCAAATTCTTTTCTGGATTCTTTTCTGCTACCAGATTGCCAGACTCTACCAAAATTAGGAAGCCAATTGGCATCACATTCATTCTTCACAATCTCTCCTCGCCTTTCCATCTCTAGTTCAATCTTTCTCTTTTCTGCCCAAGCTGCTCCCACCCGTTTTGGATTCAATTTTTTGGACTTCCCAGCCTTGTTTGGACGGGAAGCAAGGTTTCCTAAAACAGGTTTAGAATGTATCTGAACTCCCTCAGTTGCTTCAAACCATGGTGGAGGTGCTCCAGAATGAACATTTCCACCAGCATTTTGAGCAGGCACAGAAGATATTTGGGTGAGCATCTGTAGACCTGAAAATGCATAAGGATCATAAGTAGAAAATGCATCACTAATGCAAGTTCACCACGACACATACAACATCCTTCATGCTAAGTTGCCAACAATATATGAGCGAGGTACAACGTCATAGTAAAGTCTTCACTTTTTTCAGCATACAGTTTAATCTTAAATATCTGCCATCTGGCATACATATGCACAAATCGAACATCGTAAATAAATTACCCTGATGACTGCTCTCTCTGCTTAGCACTCTGCCATTATCATACACCTGGTACATTCATACAAAATGCAATCCTTTTATCAGTGTTGAAATGACAAATTATATCACACAGACAAAATAAAGGAAGAGAGTGACATATGGAAGAATAAAGGCAATCAAGAAATTTGATAAAGACATGAAAATTAGATAACTAAAAGTTGGACGAAAATCAAGAAATATTGATCTTGCACACCAATGAAGTTTACCAACCATTGACATCGAAAATTCTGAAACTCAAATAGTTAGATTCTAATGAGAGACAGCTAAAGCCTATAACAGAAAATAGAAAAGGAACTTACCCCTTTGGTACTAGAACAACCATCACTTGACCGTTGTCTACCAATCCTGTCAACTGACGCACAATACAAGCACATTGAAGATAATACCCATTTTCAACAAATCCCATGTGGATATTAGTTGCAAACGATAAAAAACCACATTTCCAACACATGCAGAATATGGTTGCATACCTGCGGGATCCTGCAAAGCAAAAGGATTTGCACCAGTGCTCGATGCTTCCAAAGGTACAGAAGAGGTACCATTATCAAACAAACTGGCACTGCCAGCTCCTGAAATTCCTGATACCTGATACTCATCCGTATGGAATTGTAAAGGCAAAACACTATTTGAAGGATATGGTTTCACAGAATCAGAATAAACATTTTCTAAACTATCAATATTTCCATTGTTGTGTTGATTATGGATATCACTTGAAGGCCCAATCACCGTTCCACCACATCCATCACTTGACGACACATCTTTGTCTTTCAGAGCTGCGCACCTCTTCTCCCACTGCACTCACAAAGAAACAACCAGTGAGCAATCAAGCTCCACAAGCAACAGATCTAAGATTATTAATAATTTAACAATGATGCAATTTCAGTGCACGTCTTTTACACTATTATCCAACTATGTATTACATGATTAATTCTTACAATTACTACCTCAAAAGCCACATATATATTAGCAATATGATTAAATTACAATGTAAATCTCTTATGTTTATCAAAATTAATATAACAATTTACATATCACCTTAGCTACATCATCCTGAGAGAGCATAAACGCATCCAACTGATCCGCGGAGGCACCGTACTTCCAGAAGAATTGCTTCAAATTCTTCACGTGATCAACACTCGCCAGGTGACGGATCCCATTAGCACTACCACAGGAACCACACGAAACAAAACTTTGAATCAAACCACAAACTGTAACTACATTTTTTGAATTTCGAAATGAACATAAAAGAACCTAAAAAATTGAAGTGCGAACACGAGAACTGCGGTACCAGGCGAAGGAACTGCGGAGCTCAAGTATATCGGCGTCGCAGAAGACGCACCAGAAGCGATTGCGAGGGGCGAGTTGGGGGGAGAGAGGGGTAGGGTTTTTGATGAAGAATCGAACGTCGGAGAGCTTGTTTCGGAAGCGAGAGAGGAAATCGGAGAGTGATTTCTTGTGGTGGGGGAAGTACCTGTGGCGGAGGCCATGATCGTGGTTCAACTTGCACACCTTGCAGAACTCGAACTCGAACTCGCTTCGATTCTTCTTGTGCTGCTGCTGCTGCTTGTTGCCGTTGCTTGTTTCCATGGTTTTAGGGTTCGCTCTGTTACTCTTACCTCTCACTCTAGGATTGTTCCACCATCGCCACCGAAAGAAAAGCGAGTTTGTTTTCCGTCGTTCTCCGCCTGAAATGAAAACGCGGTGGCGGTGGCGGTGGGGTGGTGAATCACAATACGGTTCAGTTTATGCAGGGTATGCCGTATGGTACAAAGAAAATAAAAGAACCGAACCACATCGAAAATGCCCAACGACAGGAACGAGTTTTATGTTTTCTTTTGGCAAAATACGTATTTTTTTTCTCATAACTTATTTTTTATTTTTTCTTGTCCCCTAACTCTTCGAGAAGACTGTTTTATTTGAATTGACTTAAAAAAATATATTTATTTTAATTATATTTTTAAGTATATTGTAATTTTATTAAAAAATCACATCTTTCATTTTTTTTAAAAGTAGAATCTTCTAAGTTTTTTTAAAAAAAAAAATTTCATTGTTTTAAAAAAATATTTTTTTAAAAAGTCAATCTAAACAAGCCATATACTTTTTTAGTTCTCTACTTATTTTTATTTTTCATGTTGGTTTCCTAACTACTTTTTGTACATACTTTTTGATCACCTTAACTTATATTTTTTCTTCATTTTAGTTTGTTAACTAATTTTATGTTCTTTTTGGTCCCTTAACACTTACAAAATATGCTTTTTATCCCTCAACTTATGTTTTTTTTAAAAATAAAATACAATAATATTTGAGAATAATTTTAAAACATTATATATGTAAAATATTCTATGCAATTAACTAATTATTTAATATTATATATAAATTTTTTAATAATTATTATAAAAGTTAAACATTTTAAATAATATAGTAATATATGATTAAATCATATTATACATTTTTCATATTGATAATATATTAAAATTAAATCTCTAATTTTGAGAAAATATAAAATATGAGTTTAACTTATATTCATTGATAATACAATTTACATTGTTAACCAATAACAACGTAAAAAAATATATCAAATCATTGAAAATAATTATCATAATATACTCAATTACTTACTATTATTAATTCATAATTACCAAAATTTACTAGAATATTAAAAAAATACCAAAATTTACTATCACTTGATAATGTTAATTAAAAAAATGATGCAT
Organism: Nissolia schottii; assembly: GCA_003254905.1. Taxonomy (NCBI): domain Eukaryota; kingdom Viridiplantae; phylum Streptophyta; class Magnoliopsida; order Fabales; family Fabaceae; genus Nissolia; species Nissolia schottii. The sequence continues at coordinate 255,635 of QANU01060254.1, read as the reverse complement.
GGATAACTATTTTATATTTTTAATGTATATATTCATAAATATATCAAATATTAGGGGACTAAAATGAAAATTCAAAATAATTTAGTGTACTTAAATATATAATTTTTTAAGAGTTAGGGGATCAAAAAATACAATAAATTACTTACGAAACCAAAATGAAAAACAAAAATAAGTTAGGGAACCCACAAATGTATTTTGCACGAGTTAGGGGATAAGAAAGAACAAAAAAATCAGTTAAAGGACCAAAATGAGAAACAAAAATAAGTTAGGAAATCAAAAGATGTATTTTTTCATTCATTTTTTATTTCTACCAAAAAAGAAAAAAAATGAAGACCCGTCTGAGGAATTTGAGCTTGGGCTGTGAACCTAAATCGCCTGTATTTTTTTCTTGAAATTTTTTTTATGTCAATTATCTTTAAAAGAAATTAAGCATGCTTTTTTATTAAAAATATTTTTCTACAAAATGACAAATAAATATTATTATACTGAAAACATGTTTAATATATTAGAAAATTTCTTAAGTATTTGGGCCTCTGGCCTATTGTGTTATGAAAATATTGTGCGTAGGGACTACAATGTAAAAAAAAAAAAAGGCAAAAACTAATGACCAAAGAAAATAAGTTAAAGCTAAAAAATGGATGGACTTGTTGAGAGTGGGATCCCTTACGGATCAGGGGCCTAGACCAACTCGGCCATCTCGACGAGTGGAAGTCGATTTTATACGCTTTTCAATAACTATAAATCTTCCGGAAAGACGAAACAGATGCCCTATTGCTCATGTTTGACTTATGGCATTAATAATTTAATATAGAAACAAATTTTGATAAATTTGTCAATTTTGGTAATCTATCTTCTTGTGAAATTCGTCTACCATGAACATTGTTGCAAATTCACAATATTATGGTACCAACACAATGTTAAAATCAGATTGTGGCCATTCTACTAAAATTACTCGAGTCTGATAATTTTTGTTAAATTGCCTTACTCATTGATGATTTGTGAGAGAAGATGAAAATAGATGTTACATCAACACACCGGTCATACCTGTTAAATCGTCATGTTCCTTGGTGATTTATCTTGTCCCATCTCACTTGGGATAGGACTCAGACCAGGTTCTTAATAGGCTGAATCTGTTTCATACCATGACCTGTGTAATATTTAAATAAAACTTCAATATCCATAGATTAATAATTTAATAGATCAATAAAAATCTAAATTGCAACAACAATCTAATATTTAAACAAAAATTCATACATTAATCTAACTTGCAACTTCATAGATGAAGAAAAAGGTTCTACCACCAACAACATAAATTTAAACTTCCAATAATAAAACATTTAAACTCATTAGTCTAACGCAAACAATTAAATAAAACGTACACAAACAATATGAGCAACCATGCTTGGTTTGTTTATTCACCCCTATACATGAGCAAACATATATGATTGAATTGCAATTTTTCATATTTTAATGTGAGAATGAGATAGAGTCATAAATTTAGGGTTTCTAAAAATAATAATTATAATAATAAAATTATATTAATAAATATATTTGCATAAAATATCACAAAAAATAATACTAATCTAATGGTTAAAATATTGTCTTGACAGATTGACTTTTGATTTCTTTATTACACAAACTTTGTAAAATGCCTAGACTTTATAAAATGCCTGGGCACTACCTTTTTAGGCCAACTGACTTGTTCTCACTTCTACATCCCATCACCCTGTACCCCGTGTGTATTTGGCTGACAAACAAAATTTATCTAAGACCTTTTCTATCCATTATTTTTTCATTTCGTTAACAATTATGTCAATGTATGTATTTTTTTCTTTTCTTTTTTCAGCCTTTTTTCCTTTCATTTGTCCCACGTACTGCAATTTTTCATTTTATTATTCCGAGTATATTTTTTAATTTACAAGTTAAAATTTGATATTTTATTATTAATTTTTATGTATATATCATGTATATGTCTCACATCTTTAAATATAATAAAAAAAATACATTTTACCTTGTTACTTAAAAAATACAATTGAGAAAATTTACCTTCTTAGCTTGTACATGTATTTTTGATTGAAAATATCAATTTGGTCAAAAAAATTTTAAGTAACCTAATTTGACCGACATAAATTTTAAAGAGACCAACAACATATTTAATTTTCATATAGGACATCTTGAACTAATTTTACCAACCACCAAACATGAAAATTTTTCACTTATAAAACTATAAAATTGATTGAGGGTTCCACACCCTACAAACCAAACATGCTACAAGTTAAAGTATTATTATTCTAAGTTTTTTTTTCCTTCAAAATCTTATTAAATCAAAATCTTGTCAGTCAAATTAAACGGAATGGTTCCATACAAAATATGACTATTGATACAAACAGACTCATCAGTTTTTATATCTACAATTAGAGATGGCAATAGATATTTGACCGTGCGCATATCTGCAAACATACTTGATGATGGATACTCGAATGCAATAATTTTTGTGTGTGTGGATGGATATGAGACAAAAGTTCGTGTAACATCCTACTTTTTCCCTTAGCAAAGATTTCATAAATTAAACAGGGGAAACAAGCCCTCACATAAACTCTCAGGTTAAAAGTGTCTGTAGAAATTTTACAAAATTCTACAGACACTAGAATAAACCCTTTTTGTTGTTTGAGTATAACCGTGCGTCCAAAGTTTCCGTAAAGGGTACGGCTACAGAAAAAATTTACAAACACCTCAAATGAACCTAGATTATTACTTAGAAAAATTAGGGGATCACAATGACGTGATCGAAATATTTTTAGAACAACCGTACGCGAAGTACCGGGACCGGAAAAGATAAAATTGGATCAAAATTGATTTGCCGGAAACCTTTAATTCTCGGCCACAGAAGTGGCCAAGACACAAGTCCATTGCATGGCCATAAGGATGCCAAATGGCTTGATCAAAAAGTCCAAGGGTGACTCATGGTAGTGAGTCACCATGCATGATGTCATGCATGACATAAGTTAGGGGTAAAATGGTAAATTGGTCCAAGGGCATGTTGGGAAAGTGAATTTCGTGGCTTGGCCTATAAATAACCCTAGGAATCTGAAAATTTGGAGAAAAAAGAGAAAATCTTGCCATCACACAATCAACTGTTATTCAGTTAAACCGGAAACCTAGAGACCTCCTACACTAAAACTAGACAAAGTTCTTCAATAACTCCCTAACCTTCACCCACAAAATTCTTAGAAGAAATTTATCCTAAGAAGAACTAGGAAGCACCATGGTTAGAGAAAAGGCCACAGGACGCAGCAGAAACCGTAGTCAGACGCAAAAACGTAGGTAAATCGACTTATCCACTGTCTATGTGATTTTTCTAGATGATATATGATGTTAAGATGCCTTTTATGCGACTTTGAGTTATATATATGTGGTTGATGATTGTCTGGATCTGTTGGTGCTGTTTGTGATTCCGTCAAAAGTTAGGAAAACTTAAGTTGAAAATAGGGCTATGACATGATTTTGGAAGGAACTGTATTCTGAGATTTTTATCATGAAAAATTAATGTTATTTTTGGATTCTACACGAAAAATTGAGTGGGGATGTTAAGTTTTATGATTTTTGGAGTCCCCGATGAATTTTTCAGCAAACAGGCAGAAAACGGTCTTTTAAGGAAATAAGGGCAAAACAAGAAATTCGTGTCTTGGGCTGAAAAAATTGGTTGATTTTCAGAAAATATGGGTTTAGAACTATCAAAAACCTTAAGGGCAAGTCTTGAGTCCATCGGGTTTTTGAGAATAAAAATTCTAAAGAAAACAGGGCGTTTACGAAGGCAAAATGGTAATTTTGGAAAAAGGGGCAAAACTAGAATTTCGTGCAGTGGGGTTCAGAACCTGGGTTTTTAGACATTAAAAATGATCTTAGGGCTACCAAAAACCTTGGGGTAAGGTATTGGACCTCTCCGGTTTATGATTGCTAATCTCTGACAAAAACCAGACGATTGTTTTGTTAATTGTGGATTTACCTTTGTTTATGTTCATGAAGATGTTGAGCATGAAGATATGTTCTCTATATGTGTTAAAAATGATGATAGATATTAGAAGAAACTCTCTTGAAATTGTATATGCGAAACCATGCAGAACATGGAAAATTACAAAACTTGGAGCTGAATTTCGTCAGGTCTGCGTTGAGCGGCCTGGGCTTGCGCTAAGCGGCCCAGGGCTTGCGCTGTGTGTCCTGACTAAAGATTCAGAGTTACATAATTTAACGAAAAGCTTTCTAGACTACTTGCAATCATTCATGGATCTGCTGAATATTATTAAGAAACAGTTTTGACATACATATGAGTTATGTGATATAACATGTGTTAGATGTTTATGATGATAGGAGGTTACTAATGTCATATAATGATGATGGTGTGATATAAGGTATGTTAGGATATACGATGATGATCTTTTAATGAATATGATGAAGATGATGACCTCAGATATAAAGTTATATTTGTTGCTTTAAGATGACGAATGAATATGATTGCTTTAAGATGATGATGAACTGTGTCTATTATATATGAACTGCTGCATCAAACTGTGTTTATTATATATGAACTGTGCACATGATGATGATGAGAGAAAACCCCCTCTAAAAGGGTCTAGGCTCGGTTTTTGGGGAAGGTCTTAGTCTCGATCAAGTCCCAGGTCTGACCCCAACGCCATCCCAAGGTGGTAACCTCGATCGTGGTTGGTGATTTACTCATGGTCCAGACCATTCAGGTTCAGCGCTACCTGGTCGCCACGATGCGGGCTGTAAGCATGGTTATAGCCTAGTGGCCATCGCTATGTGACATTATATGACTTAGGAGTTACACTAGAGAACAGACGATGTAGCTAATGAAAGTGTAGGTCCCCCAGTCACCTAGTAATATAGATAAAGCTGCTCAGGCTTAGTATGGATATTAATAACTAGTAGGGACTTAGTATAATTGTGATACCTAGAGACCCCTGAGCGGCGGAATCATAATTGAGTAGAAAATGAGTTAAGATGCATAACGTTTCCCACTGAGAACGCAGTGTTCTCATCCCCCACTCCTTTATGGTTCTAGGCGAGCACAACAAGGATGCAGAGGACGTCAGAACAGTGCAAGCAATAGAAGGACGAGCAGCACTAAAGCAGATGGACAGAAGGATAGGGAAAACAGAGCTACAATAGAGATCTCGCACTAGTCCTCAGTTAGTAGGCTATATGTGTGTACTACTATGCAATTGTACGTAACATCTATCATATTACATGTGTAACTATTTGTGAATATATGGCATGGACCTTTGGTTGCTATGAATGCTGAATATACCTAATTAATATTAGTAAAGTATGCTACGTTACCACCCATAATATATGTTCTAATGAGAATAACGCTCATATTTTATATTATGATACGTATAAAGAAAAGATGAAATTTGGTCCTTATTTTTGGGTAACTATATTTTTAAACTCATAAGCGGGACTAAGTACTATCCCAACTAAAAGAGATAACAACATAGTCGACAGGTTTGCAACTTAAGCGTGGACTAGCTAGCTAGGGTGTTTCAGTTCGCGTGTGAATAAAAAAGAGATAGAGATGAGAACATGTTATCCAATCCGATGGATACCCAAATCCAATGGATAATTTAATAATTCATATTTATTATATTTATTATTTAGGGTTTATGGTTAGGGTTAAGGTTTAGCGTTTAAGATTATGATTAGTATTTAGGGTTTAGGATTAGGGTTAGTATTAGGGTTTAGGGTTAGTTGTAGTGCTAGTTTATATTTAGGATTATGTTTAGGGTTAGGTTCAGGGTGTATGGTTTAGGGCTAAGGTTAAGGTTAATGTTTAGGGTTAGGATTATGGTTTAGGGTTTAGGGTTATGACTAGTATTTAGGGTTTAGGATTAGGGTTAGGATTATGGGGTTGAGGTTAGGTTTAGGGTTTAGATTTATGGTTTAGGATTAGGATTAGTATTTATGGTTTAGGGTTATGGTTAGAGTTAGGGTTAGGGTTAGGGTGAATGGCTATGTTTATGGATAGGGGTATGGTTAGGGTTAGGGTTAGGGTTTAGTGTTATGGTTAGGTTAGGTTTATGGTTTAGGGTTTAGGGCTAGGGTTTAGGTTAGGTTTATGGTTTAGGGTTTATGGTTTATGCTTATAATTTAGGGTTAGAATTAGGGTTTAGGGTTTAGGGGTTAGGGATATGCTTAGGGTGATGGGTTATGGTTAGGGTTTGGGTTTATGGTTTATGATAATAATAATAATGATAATGATAATGATAATGATAATGATAATAATAATAACAATAACAATAACATAATAATAATAATAATAATAGTAAGAATAATAATAATGATAATAATAATAATATCAATAACAACGATGATAATAATAATAATAATTTTAATAATAAGAATAATAATATTAATAATAATAATGATAATAATAGTATTAATAAGCATAATAATAATATTAATAATAACAATAATGATAATGATGATAATAATAATAATAATAACAATAATAATAATGATAAGCATAATAATAGTAATAATAATAATGATATTAACAATATTAATAAGCATAATAATAATAATAATAATAATAACCCTAAACCCTATTAATATTAATAATAAAAGTCAATGATAATAATAATAATGATGATGATAATAATAATAATAAAATTAATAATAATATTAATATTATTAATAATAATAATGATAATAATAATAATAATAATGATGATGATGATGATAATAGTAATATTAATAAGCATAATAATAATAATAATAATAAAAAAGTAGAGATTTCTGTCGTTAAATTGTACCAAATTACAGTACATTGTACCAAATTAAGTTATCCAAATTTTACTTTATATAATTGTACCTCTCCTCCTAAAAAAATTAAAGTAGACATTTCTGTCATTACAAAAATAGTACAAATGAATATACACATGACCAAAAAATATAACATTAATAATGATTATAAAAGATAAATATAAACCTGATTATTTTTCAAGATTTTTTCTGAGATGTGTAGCAATAAATTTACAGTATCATCTTCCCTCCGATGTCTCACCATCGCAATGTTATTTTTTCACTTAAATACATATAAAGAGTTTACGGTATCATCATTACAACTTGTTTGAAAGGAAAAAATTACAAGAGAAGTGAGACAAGAAGGAGCAGTTTATAGAGGAAATTTATGAATTATGTGAAGCGAGGAGGAAGAAGAAGGGTCAAGCAGTATGTGTGTGATTGTGTATTTGTGAAGTGAGGAGGAAGAAGTGGAGAAGAATTAAAGTGAAGAAGAACTGAAGAAGGTGAGCAATCGGAAGAAGTGCAGAACAATTGAAGAAAATTGCCTCGGGAAGGAGCACTGCAACACTGCTGCACTGTGCCTGCATAGGGGTTGAAATCGCCGAAGTCAATGGCGATTTCAGGCCTCCTGTGTTCCATTTCACTATCTCTCCTGGCATGTCTTATACGTGTCGCATCGGGCTGAAATTACCTACAGTGATGGCAATTTCAGGTAAGTTTTTTTTTTTGTTGAAATTTTTGAAATCGGCCTACACTATGACGATTTCAGAAATTCAACCCATACATTTGTAAATTTTAATTTTGACCCATACTTTAGGATGGCCCTCACCATAAACCCATATGAATGTTAAAACCCCAGCATGTGTGTGTAAAGTTCGAATCAGATGGTTCATCTACCTCGTTCAATCCCGATAGGACCTTCTATGGGACTACATCTCCAATAATATGCCAGAATTGTTAGGAAAAATTTGGCATGGAGCCCATCCAGCCTTGTGCTTTATGCGGATGCATGCATTTTAAAGTCGCCACCACCCCCTCCTTCGAGAACTCATGGGGTAAGATCTCGTTCATTTCATCAGTGGCACGACCTCTAACCACATTGGTTGCGTTTTCAATATCTGAGGCACTCCCTTACTCATACAAATTCTGGAAAAACATCTTCTGCGTCAATGAAATTCATCCTAGCGCCATTATTTATTCTGATGGAAAAAATTGGTTTTCCTATCACCGAATTTAAGCCAATCAGCTCTTGCAACTGTGACTACCATAATTCTTCTTGTTCTAATAGCAAATTGAGCTCGCCTTGCACTAGCCCCAGGAAGGAACTTGTATCACAATAGTTTTCTAATTTGATTAATAACAAAAACAAAGAAGCTTGTATCACAAAAATACATGACATAACATAATTATTAGCCCTTTCTGTTACACTGCATTATGTTTGTAAATCTCATTAACCCATAAAAAAATCAACACTATTTCTTTTGCTCCATTGTTGATCATCTGCTCATTAAAAACATAGAAATAGAATCAAATCAAAATTGAACACAGAAATAATAATAATAATAATAATAATAATAATAATAATTATAAAATGAAAATTCCATGTAAAAAAATTATTGAAAATTCGAGATTAAAACCCAAAGCCCACGTGTGTGTATATGATTATCTCTAAGTTAAGGTGTTATATTTAATTCCATAAATAATACTATTATATTTAATTGATAATGATATTAAATTATAACATAACAATAATTCAATTAAATTAAATAACTTTAATTGAAATTAATTTTGATTGGTCAGAGAGTCTAATAATAATAAAAAAAGATTAATTTTTTCTTAGAAAAAATGCGGAAAAATTGTGTTCTTCGAAACATGAGTTTTATTTATAATATAAAGGATATTGTAATTATGTACATAACACAATTATATTACAAACTTACAAATTAGTATTCTGGCACGTAGTAGTAAAATCCAGAGCTTGCTAAAATGTCACGAAACATACACACTTTGTCATACATAATTAAAGCGCATATCATAATTAAACCATAATGTGTATTTACATAATTAATGTATAATCTAATATAGGCATAAAAAAATGAGTAATGCTTTCCATTTACCCACTTTTATGAATGACGCTTGACATTTTTAGGGACAAAATAAAAGAAAAATGTCAAGTGTCAATCATAAAAATTATATAAATAATTATGGCTTTGATTATAATTTGTGATACCTAAATATGGTTCGGGCCTTAAAAAAAAGGTCGTTGTTTCTCTTTCAAGAAATTAGAACAAAACATGGACCTTATTTATGCACAGTTATAATTTCGAGCTAGGCGTTGTTTGATCCATGACTCAGATTTGGATCTGTATAAGTTTTTATTTTTCGTTTTGGGCCAATAGTCCACTGTGTTATGAAAATATTGTGCAGGGAGACTACAACAACTAAGACAAAGATGGTTAAAAGTAAATAATATTTGTTGAGAGTGGGATTTGAACCCACGCCCTTTCGGACCAGAACCTTAATCTGGCGCCTTAGACCAACTCGGCCATCTCAACGTGTGGTAAATTTAACTTTATAACTAATTAAACGTTCCAGAAAAATGAAATTGATATCCATTGCTTTCTCATGTTCGAGTTATGACATTAATAATATAAAACAAGTTTTGAGGCTAGGAATAAGTTCTCAAATTTCGTGATTCATCTTGTGAAATTCGTCTACCAGACTACACAGCAGATGAATCCTTATGTAGTTGAATGGTTCATCAATGCTTAAAAGGTGTATGATTATTGCGGTGCTACTTTCTGGCGTTTTATAATTAAAAGGGGATGCAATTTATGAACTCCCGGTAATTACTTGTTGGACATAAAAATGTTTGAGGGAGAAATTGGAGACTTAGGCCTGCACCCATGAAACATTGAATTATTATAGGGCCTATTTCATATGCATCACACACCATATCCCATTCATTGAAAAGAGCTGACCCAGCTAGCTACAGTGACACCCTGTTTCATGGTCCAGCTACGAGCCCTTTATTCACAAATATATTATTCTGAAAGCTCTGTTTCCTTGTCCGCGGTTTACGCTTTCCACGATGGGGTGCTTCCTGTTCTATTGTCAGAGGGGATTTTATCTTACACATTATTATTGTAGGTCAGTATTATAGGTGATAATGTTGATATATGTGAGACATATAATGGAACAAAACAAAAAACAATTGTTGCTTCAAGAACATTTAAGAAATTATTATTCTTGAGTACACAAAATAAAAATAGGTCCTACCAATATCGTAATTATATTCAGGGTGTGTTTGGTTGGGAGTAAAAGTGGGAGTGTGTTTTTGTGGTGATAAAGTTCGTGTGTAACCAAACACACTCTTATCATTCATGTTTGGCTACCATGCGTCAATTGTGACTCTATTTGCCAAACACAAGTCACACAAATGAAGGCTACCACTAGTTGTGACAAGTGAATAATGAGGAATTCTTCTATCTGTGTAAATACAATATTAATAACACAACAATATGGTCAATTCAAGAGAATTACTTAGAGGACAAAAAAAAAAACTCATTTGTCATTTTCTCCAAGTTTGGCTCTGACTCTCCTCCCCCTAGAACACCTCCATTTTCTCATCCGAACATCATAGTTTGTCCACAAAAATCATAGCCTTCATCATCTTTTATCACAATCTTGTGTTGGTTTGCGAATTGGTAGGTTCTCTATGCACATTATGCATATTTTTCTATCATGTTTATATTTAGATTTTGTATTTTATTCCTCTCTTATTATTCTTCATAAAATAATGGTTCTTTGGTTATGTTCTTGTGAGAAAATATAGTTTTTGGAAGGTTTTGTGTAAGATTATGAGTATTACATGAGTTCTAGTGATGAGGTTGTGTTCAACATGAGTTTCTTTTCAAAGAAAAATATTTTTCCTCACCAAAAGTTCCTTGGACAAATTCGGCCCTATAGTGTTCTTAGAGTCTTCCATGATTTGTTTTAATTCTAACCTTGTTTTGGTGTTTCCTTTGTCATCCTAAAGGGTTTTGTGAAAATGGTTTGGTTTATAAAAGAATTTCCATGATTGAGGAACTCTCCTCATGTTTTCGGCCTAATGGTATATTTTGGATTGAAATTATGTTTTTGAAATTACAAATTATTCTTATGATCCATGGTGATTCCTTACATGACAATGATAAGGATCACCAAGAGGAGAAGAATTTGTTTTCTTCACTTGAAGAGGCCACGACCGTGATGCCCATTTTGGAACTTATTTTATTATATGAACTTTGTTATTAATCTTATAGTATTTGTGATTTTAGAAATTGGTTTGTGAAATTGATGTTATTCTGATGATGTAGGATGGTTTCGATGATGAACGATAATATAAGTTCTAGGATAATCCAAAGAGACGATGAATTTGTGTTTTATTTTCCTTCATGGCTCGATCATGATAGGGTTTGTTCACAATGATTTTATAAATTGGATCTTGATAGAGTTTATATGATCAATGATTAATCCTAATGCAACTTATGTTATGAGTTGTGGGAGAAATCAAAAGTGATAAACGAGTGTTTTCCTTTGATGTGCATTTCAGCCTCCTATGGTTTTAGTGTGCAGATTTTTGTGTTTTCAAAAGTGTTAATGTTTTTGAAATTCTTGAAAGATTTGAGTCTAGGTTTGTTAAGAAGTTTTCGGTGAAAAAATCAATCTCATGAGCCCTTTAGTAGGAGTGAGGTTTCGGCCTTGTATGTGCCTATGGCTAGGATTGGTTTTCATAAAATGTGTTTATGTTTCTTGTTTTTAAAGTGATTAGGTTTCTTCCGCCGACAAGGTATAACAATAGGATTTCTTTCCGCCTATGGCGTCAAGTGTCAAAAGATGTCTCTCAGAATTCTCTCAAAGGAATTCTTAAGCGCTAGAGTGGAAGTACTGTAAGTATGGTTCAAGTTGTGTTTAATGACATGCAGAAAATATAATGATTATGCTTGTTGCGAGAATATTTGCTATTGCTATCAAATTGTATGTTTATGATATGACTATGTCTATGTGTTGGTGCAATGTTAATTATCTTATGCTTATGACTGTGCTTATAACTATGCTTACACTTATATCTATGTGTATAATGGGGAATATGGTTACTAAATGTTGTTATGGTGACGAATGTAAGTTCATTTATACTAGTGTGTTGATCTATTGATGAATTTATTGTATATTGTCATTCCTTTATAAATGTGTTATAAGACATAGTGAATATAGGAATCCCCCATAATAAGCTTAGTCCTCTTTTGAAGAAATAACCATAAGACTTTTATACAACACACTTGTAGTAACTAAGTTAATGCATAATGATGCTTCCCATGTAGAGCGTGTCCTTTGGGTCAGGACAGAGTTGTTCACCTTGACACCCTTGTGTTGGATTATAGGTTGCACTTTGATGGTACTAGTTGTAATGAAATGTGTTTTCCTTGGGCCAGTGCAAAGCTAGTCACCTTGATGCACTTGTGTTGAGAGGTTGTATGTTGATGGTATCAGGAGTATTGAGGGAAAACAATGGAATGTATTGATTGACAATGAAAGCACGAATATAAAAGGAGTTAAGTTATATAAAGTGTCATGCTAGAATACAAGTAAAAGATGTTAAGAGTAATGTCATGTCATGATGCATTGATGTATATTTAAAGCTTTATCCCCGTGATGATACATGTTGTTATACCTTGATGTGTTCATAACTGCTAGGTTAAAGGAAAGACTAGGATTAACTAGCAACTGTTCAAGGCTAAGTCAAAATAAATAAATTCACCTTATATGAATGTATGATCACTTATAGATGGCCCGAACGACTGGAACCTTATGCGTTGACACCTAGTTAGTGCCTAGAGATCCATTGAGGAAACTTGTTTTCTAATTCCCTCTACATATGGTTCTAGGTTCTGACAAAGAGTACAAAACACATGACAACCTTGGACACGATTGCATTGTTGCATAGCTTGAATCATTCAGGAGCCGTCACCTCGAGAAACCGTCCTGCAAGTCCAGAGTTTTTCCGGTGGAACGATGTTTCGATGTTTTCGGCTATGTGGTTGGTTTAGCCAATGTAGTTACTTTTACCTTATGTGTTCCCTATCCTTATATGATTTAATACGCTATTGTTTCTCCTCATTGAGGAATGTTGAGTTATTTGATTGTATATTGTTAAACCCCGTAAGCTAATGTATATGTGATTATTAATGTATGATGTTACTCAATTATGTATTCATGTATGTCATGTTATATGCCTATTTTTGGTTCTACTCCATTCGGCATTCTCACGACTTACTGCTCATGTTTTTGACAAATGCTTTTCTACAGAAGTTCTAAATTACCCATATTTTCCAAATAAGTATTTAATATGCTAAGTTTAACAGTAAGGTAAAGCTAAATTGTGACAACTAGCAAATGTTAATTACGACTTAAGTGTAATTGTTAAGTACTATATTTTGATACTTGTTCAAGTTAAAATAATAATAGTTTTTCGTTAAATCATACATTGTCAGAACAATTTCTCCCTATTTTGCAAACAAATTTATAAAAAGAAAACAAAGATACAAATAGGCTAAAATGATGAAATTATTAACAGATCAAAAAACCTAAAGAGAAAGAGACAAAGGACAGGGGGAGAAACACAACAAAAACAAAGAAAAGGGGGAAGCAGACAAGCCAACGCTCAGCGGAGGACCAAGGTTGCTCAGCAGACCTTACTTCAAAGTGAAGTAACTTGAGAACGAAGCAAGCTCTGCAAGCCACCCTGCAGCCGCACTGACACCACTCAGCGCTCTGCACGCCGCTCAGTGGGGACAGGATAATGTCGGAGCAGAGCCACCTTTCAGAACTGACAAAACTTCACCATGAAGAAGGCTGCGCCGCTGAGCGGAGCCCTGAGACCGCTGAGCGGCCCTCGAGAAATTTGCCTATAGATAGGGAACCCGGGGCAGCAACTTAGATATACTTCCAGACCTTCAGACTCCCCAATTTCTCTTCAGAATCCATTTCTTTTATCTTAAGCATTTTAATAGGATCGTTCCATAACAAAGAGGAGGCCAAGTTAGAAGCCAAGGAGGATTGAGAAGCTCGGCGGTCCTTGTCATGATGGCGTGAGAACGTGTCATGGTAAGTGATCCTTACCTTGCCTCTGTAAGCCTCACTTGTAAGATGATTTTATAATCTCTTGTTGTTGGGAATGTGATCAATGCTATAGTCTAATTGTATCCATGCTACTTTATGTATGAATGAAGCTATCTATTTCCTTGATTTTCATGGATTGGTTTGTGCTTAATGCTAGCTATAGTTCAACTAATTAAATGTTGTTTGTGACTTAATGTTGTGAGTGAAAGCTACATTGTTAAGTGGAACACAATTCAATGTCTAATATGGTTAACTAAGGCTTGAATCTAGACTTAATTGTTTCGAGTGAAAACTGTCTCAGTAAGGTTGAACTTAAATCCTTCCATCTAATAAACTTAATTGCTAGAAATAGAATTGGTTTTCTTAGTCGCGCTAACATCTGAATTAATGTTGGTTTATTTTATTATGATTGTGCGAGAAATTGTCAACATAATAAAGCAAACCTAATCATCTTATCATGCTTGAAAAAGATGTTTAAGATAAAGAACTGATGGCGAAAAATTAAGGAAAGGATAATTCATCTGCACTAAGTTATGAATACAAGAAACTATGCATGACTCAAACCCAACAAGCTTCTTAACTTACCTCTGCTTTGTTATTATTATTTTACCTTGTATTTATACATTCTTTCATGTCTTAATTTTACAACCAAATTCCAAATTACCTACTCCATTGTTTAATTGACAAATTCAAGAATGACACTTTACCAACTCCCTGAGGAGATGACTATACCTGACTATACTGCAATTGGATTCCCTGAGAATCTAAAAGCTATAAAGACTGATATATAAATAAGAATGCGAGAAAAAACTTTTATCAGTAATTTACTAGTTAGGGTGTTACAACGTCACTCTGTCCAGCTCCACGTCAACATTCATTGTTAAGGAAGAGAACAAAGGGACTACCGCGTCCAACTTTTATATTTTGTAAGAATTATTTTAGCTGAAATTATTTTACAGTGACAAATTTGATCGGAGTAAAATTTTACACGGAGGAAATTGAGAATTTTCAAAACAAAACTAAGTACAGACATACATTTATTATTATGATACAGATAGACAAAGGCTATCAATGGGTGTCGGTATAGCAAAAGATGAATGGAGGCCAAACTAAACCAAAGACAAAGGATGTGGGAGTGAGTGGGCACACTCATTCCTTGAGAGCGAAGTCTTGCATGGGAGCCATCCCTCTAATAAGATCTAACCCCGAATCTCAAGAGCAAATATCAACCCTTTAATTTGGTTGCCATCATATATGATCTTTTGAAAAAGATTTAAATAGTGAAAGAAAAATTGTCAAATTTGAATATATTTAATTTTAATACATTTTAAACGAGTTCTATAATGTTATGTAGATTTTTGAGGTATTTAATTCAAAATATCTACCTTTGACTCTTTTATCTACAGTTAGTCCTCATGTGTACTTTTACCCTTACCACAAAGCTATAATCACTAATTAGAGTCACTAGGACTATCGAAATTAAATAGCCTTCGATATCACAACGGCTATACTATTGAAAGGCCTTCAACATTCATTCAGTCTCTTTCTTTCTTGCTTCTACAAGAATCACTTATTAAGAGAGGAAGGGAGTACCAACTGAAGAGATGACACACTATCTTTTGTTAATGAGACAACAAAATATTATAAAACACTTTTATATGAACAGTATATTAAAATTAATTTTAAATTTAATTATTAAAATAATATAATAGGACTATTAACTCTTGAATAAATGAATAATTGTTTATGTCATTTTATTTTACCTAACAACAATTATATTACAGTCCAAATAATAACAATCAATTTCTGATTGTATTTTTTTTTTTTTGTGTAGAATCAATGTATTCTTTTTCCCCGATCGATCTTAAATTCCAAAAAAACAGATATGTACTTGACAACTTTCAGTCTTATCCCCAAATATTGCAGTCCACATCATTGATGATTTACTTTTGCTCTATTATTATAAGTTCCTAGAGCAGAATACTAATTAGTAAGGGCCACAACCCAAAATCAATTTTGTATCTATATATCAACCACATATACGGTCCACAAAGCAATTTTCACGGGCAAGAAAAGAAGAAAAAAAAAGAGTTGATCCAAATTCATACGCTACCCAACTCCATTGTTGTTGTTGTTGTAGTTTTCTTTTTCAATTCATGGGTTGAAGTTCAACTCCTCTTATAATATCGTAGTTGTTTATGCACATTATATCCACCATGGCACAACCACAATTTTTAGTGGGCTTGCATCACATGCTTGAAATAATTAACCTACGGAACATTAATATTGACAAAGATATAGAACACAACCCAACACAAAAAATCAAAACATATCAATTTCAAAGATTTACAAGACACATCAAATATATGTATAAAATTTAAGATTTGTACTTATATTTTAAAATTTTTATTGATGTCAAATTATTAATTTTTAATATTTTTAAACCCTTTTAAAGTGTATGGAATATTCTATATAATTTCTTGTGTCAATACTTATTAATTTTTTAAATATCCATATTATTATAAATTATACAACCCGATAACACGACAGGCTTATAAAATGTTTGTGTTTTCTAGTAATTAACCATTTCATTTTTCTATTCTTGTGAGCATTAATTGGTTTTATTTTAGTTAGGTACTTGAATACTAAATGGTATTGTAACTTTTTTCTTCTGTGTATTAATTATGAAGCTCTTGAAATTTAATGTCATCCAAAATGAAAATTATCACATCATCGTTTTTTATTATTATGGAAAACGACATATTATTCTAGCCATACATTATCACATAAACGACACATTGGAAACATTTCTAAGGCCAATTCATGAATCATGACTGGATGAGGGAGATACTGAAGATTATATCATGGATGATGGATCAGCTTTTTTTTTTTTTTTT
>QANU01060254.1:194995-229857 GCA_003254905.1 Nissolia schottii | reverse complement strand
TTTTCTTCATTTTTTTTCTTCTACGCAAAACATTGGATATCACAGTTTTCATTTTCGTTTTCATCATTTTTTTCTTGGTTGTTCAAATGTTTGTGCATATGTGAAAAAAAGTTTGTGCATAATTATTCAAAAGTTTGTATATATAAGCGTCAAAGTTTTCTTTTTCGTTGTCATTTTAGTTTCTGTCACTGTATTTATTTCTTGTTGTTAAAAAGTTTGTGCATGTGTAGATTTTTTTTGCATTATTGTTCAAAAGTTTGTGCACATGGGTATCAAAGTTTTCTTCTTTGTGATGGTGTTTGTTTTCGTTTCAATCATATTTTTTATTTTTAGTTGTTCAAAAGTTTGTATGTATGTCTAAAAAAGTTTGTGCATTCTTGTTATTGTTTAAAAGTTTGTGCACATGAGTATCAAAATTTTCTTATTCGTCGTTTTTGTTCATTTTCATATTATTTATTTCTGTTCGTTGAAAAGTTTGTATATGTCAATTCAAAAGTTTGTGTATGTACTTTAAAATATTTATGCATGATAGCGAGTGAGTCCACAGGCTTAGAGTGTAAGTGAAGAGCAAAGAGAGAGTGCGACAATTATTTTTTGCTAAATTTAATCTGATTTGGTTCCATATTTAAAAAATGTGTGTGCATGTGTGTAAAAAAAATTGTGCATTCAATGTCGTTGTGTATATCATAAGTACGTTATACAATAACTGTATAATAATAACAAAATCGGTGTACACCTACCATTACTATTGCATTATATATATTGACTTATTCATGCACATTTTTTTAACAATAAAATATAATAAGGGGCGAAATCATTATTTTTTTTTATTATTTTTCTTTTAGTTTTTCTACTCCGAAGAAAAAACAATGACTGCGTGGTGTTTATTTAATGTCTGATTTTGATACAAGGCTCAGACATAGGTAACCAACAATTTTTTAAAATTTAGTTTAGGTTTATTTTTTTAGTTTAAACCTATCAAAAATCATTTAGTTATATTCTTTATCGTTAGTGGACTATGTAATAGAGTGTCACCTCAGTAATACTACCTCAGTATAATAGTATGTGAAAAAAATAAATTTATTTGACTTATATAACTTGATCCATAACATGTTATTTGACTTAAATTTGTCTTTAAATTATGATTCATCCACTTTTTAAAATCAGGTTAAATAGTATGGATTAAGTTTGGGTTATATTATGGATAGAGTAAGTTTCTTTTGTTCCCGTAATATTGTTATGTGACACTTTGTTAATCACGTCAATAACTAATCGACTTTTACTAAGGACATAAACTCATACAATCTCACTAACAAAAATGACTAAAATTAAGTTATTTTTTATATGCTTAAAAAAATTTAACAACTTAAATCAAATCTCAAATTATCTTCAGAAATTGAAATGTATTTAAGCCTTTATATAATTAAGAATACATTTCTTGTTCTTTATTTTACTTGTGATGCACGACAATACGTGTTTTGGTATTTATATATTTTATTCCTCTTAATTACAGCAATAATTTATCTAGCCTTTTACTCAATTATCCCTATACCAAATATTCTTTTCTTCCCAAAAGGCACATAAAGAATATAATATTGATTATTATACCACGTACGGCACTAACTAATACATAAAGAATTAATATTATATCCCCGGAGAATAAAGAAATTTAATCTGAATTAACAATTAGATGCAAACTATGAAACTAAGATCCTGGCCAATACAATTTTAATTACTTGCTCCATCCTAAAAAAAGCATGCATTAATCATATTCATATATATACATGGAACATGAAACCCCTTAACTTTCTTCACGTTGCACGCCTACAACACGACACATGCACACACAGATTATGTACTAGTTGCAGCTGAAGAAGAATATGATCATGAAAATAAAATTGAAGAAAAATTAATGAAGGGGGAATAGGTAACACCGCAAGACGGCAATGATAACGTCGGACTCTTCTTGTTACAAAAAATACTTTGCATTATTCATTCACTAAAGTCTCACCAATTTCTTTAATTAAAAATACGTTTTTAACGTTTTAGGATTGTTATATACGTATTAATAGTAAGTTACTGGTAAATATGATAGTAGATAACTCCATTGAGTAAATTTCTGTGAACAATAAATTTATATTATTCGAATATACCACCATTAAATCATGTGATGATATTCTATGACAACTGTACATATTAATGTTTTTTAAAAATGTAACTAATTACTATATGTTTAATCTAATAATGGGCATTTATTTATATTTTAAAAAAATTATGTGTATATGTATATATATTAAACTCAAGGTATTCATCGTGATGACTAATTTTCTCACAATAATTAAATTTACACAAAGTGATAACTCCTGGAGAGATTGGTGAGACTTTCAAGTGATTATTGATGTGAATGCCTGAGAGTTTGGCGCAACTATTGAAGACTGCTTAGTGCTCATCGTTAGTTCAGTGTGCGTAGTTTTGTTGACCCCCTAAATTGTTTGTGTTAATTAGGGGCGTTAAGTTTTTGACATGATATTGTTAATTTTCATGTTTTTTTTATGGTAACTTAGTTGTATGGTAGTCTCATATTGTAATAGGCTTTGGTCTTCTTTTGTTAGAGAATAATTTTGAGCACTTCTCCATTATTTAAATAAATAAATAAAAAATAATAATAAAGCGAATTCTTATGGGGGTGGGGAGTGAGTGATAGATACATGAAACCCAAAATTATAGTGAATTCTTGCCTAGCTAGTTGCCTTATGTCACATTCGCACGACATAGGGGGGGAATACGATACAATGAGTTAATAATTTTACAAGGAATCGATGATGAAAAAGATGCACACTATAACACACTAACGCGTTTGAGGGCTGAAAATATCACCAATTATGACAGCAGATAAATTATATTGGCAAGCATCCACTCATTGACGTGACACCCCAATTTTAGTAGTGTTGTTGGCTGGATGATAATATATGACCTTCTGGATGTTGCTGAACTTTCCACTCAAAAATTAAAAATGAAAAAAAAAAAGTTAAAAAGGCTAAGATAGGAAGCAACCACAATCCGTTTTGAAATTAATCACAATCCTATAATAATTCACAATAAATTAAATAGTACTAGTAAATGGACTGAACGAGCTCTTATGCCTATTCGATTAGCTTTTAGTGGAGTTCGAAGATCCACCCTAGCATATATCAAAAGTCTTATAAAAATTCAATATTTATAATATCATTAAATTCTCTTATTATTAGTTATTCAGCCTTTAAATCATTAGCTAAAAATTCTTATAAAAATCTCTCTCTTTTAATAATTAGATAAGATGTTCTAATATCTTCTTAACACTTTTAATGTGTGATATTCTCAACTAATTTTCTATTCAGTTACTCTTTCTGATTGCCTGATTGAATTCCTGATCGAAAGAATATATTCTTTTGTTTTTTCTTTTATTTATCCATATAATGGAGCTGGTGATGTTTAAAATCTCCATTATAACCTAATGTGAACAAGTGGGGGCTTGGTAATTATAAGGTCAAAAGTTACAAGCAGTCTTCCACCTTTGCTTTTCTCTTTATGAGGCTGACCAAGAAAACTATTTGGCACCTTAATCATTTGTCTTTACGTGTTCCAAGTGCTAGAATTTTCAGTTAGCAACAAAAAGTCAGAGACATGAACCTTACTTATATCTAATCCATGTTTGGGGTTCCTTTCCTTTCCCATATACTATTTATTAATCTCGCATATGCATACATAAAAATTAGTGATAAACAACCCGTTACTATTTAACTAGTGGCTGCACTTCAATAATTAGATGGGATCACACTATATTCACAGTATATAATTTTTTTTCTTTCTAAATAACTCTTATTTAAAGCCCATCATAATTCAATTAATTAAGTTTAAACTAGTTTAATATCTGTACCAAAATTAATTTAGATTTCTTAATTTTATTTTATATACAAACTAGTTATTTGAACTTTATTTTTTGTATTTTTAAATGTTAGACAGGAGAGAATGTTAATTTTAAATAAAAGATTTAATAAGATTAAGTAGAATAAGTTTATTGAAATCTTAAATTTGAATTAGGAAATATTTAGTGAAATAAAGTGAAATGAGTTTAATGAAGTAAAGTAAATTTCTCTCTAAAATTGTAGTGAAAAAAACCAAAATTACAACTAATTATATAGATCATGTCAATCTATTTTATGTGATATAACTTTCTCAACACAAACCTTCCTTCTATGAAACTTAAAGTTGAGATTTTAATTAAGAAAAATAAATATTAAATTAATTGAACCAATTAAACATACTAATTAATATATATATATATATAATTATGGGAGATTATCAACACAGAGTTGGGCTAGGTTGTAATGTCTTGACTCTTTAACTAAAAGTTTTAGATTCGAACACTGAGAATGAAAAAACTCAACAATACATTAAAAATGTAGTTAAAATTAGATAATCATAATAATAAGAATAATAATAATTATTGAGCATGGCTCAGAAGAAAAATAAATTCTTCTTCTGATAGAGCACCTAATTAGAATTTTTCATATAACTATATATAAAATACATGCAATGACAATGTTAAACCACCAATCACGCCGACCCTGATTTTCTTTTTGGTAGGTGGCCTCGGCTTATGTTGATGTATATAACCCTTCTTACCTTTTGGTTAATCAATGAAATGGTATACTATGAGCTAGAAGTTTCATGATATTAATTACATAAAGGGCATTCCAAAACGCAACACTTATTTTCTACCAAACCATATATTCATCTCTTTCTAGTGGGACTGTTGTAGAAGAGGATTAAGAGGATTTGTGTTTCACCAACTCCACACCTTCAGATCTTATCCAAAAACCATATACTATAGCACATCCAAATCGGAGGGATAAGAATAAGAAGAATCATTAAATTACTTTACCTTTATGTCCCCACACATGAACTTGCACATAATTATAAGAAATTGTCTATAGCTCTTTAACTTGATGTGGAAAACTCTCTTACGCAGATCCCAACTTGCGTTATGCGTAGAGATATGAAAGTGTAACCAATTAGATAAAGATCATATTGTTAATTAGCTTAGAGGCTGCGCTTGTTCGGTTTAATTGATATCTTCATGCCATGGTTCACCTACCATATGTTATAATCCATTTGCTTGTTTGTTGTGTACCTAGCCGTGAAAGTTATATCATGTGTCCTTTGCTTTTCATTATTTATTTATTTATTTGTCGATTGAAATACTGACATTTATATTTTATTAGCAGGAATATTATCAAATTAGTCTGACTTGATATGCCTTCTTGTAGAGAGTAGAAATTTTCAAACAATTGTTTTTCTCATTTCCAGAATTCAAACTCAAAATTATTAATTAAAGAACTAATTAACTCTTAATATATGTTTTTAAAACGATTTAATCAATTTGCGTATGGTCGATAGTAAATTCCATTTTATAAAATTGCCGTCTGGCTTGTTTGATTGATCCATATGAGGGGTTGTCCATTCTACTTCCGCTTAATTATATGACTTGACGTAGTTATGATTAATTAATCAAGGAGCTATAAGACAAATTAATAAATAATTTTTTATAAAAAAAAACACATCTTATTTGATATGAATAATTTATATGGACGATTGAGTGTGAACCAAGCTATCCCTTGAGTTGTAAGGAAGAGAAGAGTTCCAAATCCAATGGACGAAGGCTTCAAAGAGACCAAATTTAATGTGGTATGCATAATAAGAACACAAAATCTGATTACAACATATTCTTCAAAGTTAATCAACCTTATATTATTCGGCAGCCAGGGTTAAAAAAGTCAACTAATTAATTAAAATTCGACAATTATCCATCCGGAAAAAGATTGTTCACTGAAAGACATCCTCTAGTTACAACGGAAAAAACAAATATCTAAAATCCAAAAGAATAAAACAAAAGAAAAAAGATAAGTCGATTAAGATTGGCTTAGCTAATAGTAAGATGGAACAGCTAGCTTGCTTGATTACAAAATTAATCTTGAAAGTCTAATTTCTGCTCATGAATTTCTCTTCGATGATATATACATTAGTTATGAACGTTGGCTTTGATTGATCAGTGTCACCTTTAGGATAAATTCGACGAAGTTAGCGTCTTTGTCCATGACTAACGAAAGAGTTAATGTTGGTTTTGGTTTCTGAAATTATAAGTTTGGCTCATTTTAATTCTTGAAATTTAAAATATATTTTTTAATTAATGAAATTATAAGTTGTATGTCAAATTAATCATTTAATTCATTATCATTAATATGTCATCATGTTTTTGTTGATATGAGACTCTGATAACAAATGAGACTACAAATGAAAGGTTGACAACGTTTGAGATTACAAATCTCGATACCCCAACTTTATTTAAAATTGTTGATGTTCCTACAACCCCATTTGCGGTTTAGGTCTTGTCACAATTTATTTGCACCCCTAATTGTCACAGTCTTGTTTAATATGATAAACCAATGGAAATGTAACAACATATAAATGGTAATGAACTGAATGATTAACAATATACAACTTGTAATTTTAAGAATTAAAAAAATTCAGCTTTTACATTTTAGGGATTAAAATGATTTAGACTTACAACTTAAGGACTAAAATGATTGTTAATTCTGCATAAGTATTTATGTTTGATGCTGTTCTAAAAAACTAAAATAAAGTTGTGCTAGCAGCTATAGTTTATAGCTAATGCCAAGTGTTTCAAACAATGAAGTATTGTTTATAAGCTTTTCACGTATTAGATTTGTGCTCGTGGCATGTACTTACCTTGGAATCTCTTAAAATTATACAAGAATTAGTTCTATAAGAAATAAATAAATAAATAAAACTTAAGATGAAATCATTTTTTTTAATTTCATTGTTACTATAATGTGTAGGAACTTTAAATACAACTCCTGGTTGTTGGGTATATATTTGATAGTTAGTTTTTCTAACTACAAGAAAATAGCTCATTACCGTCGGTGTTACCGTCGAAAAATTGCACGATTACTATCGGCTTTTGATGTTACCGTCGGAGTTACTGTCAAACATGTGGCTGACGGTAAATGCGATGGTAATCAATTTACCGTCGGACCATGACTACCGGCGGTAATTACCGCCAGAATAAACTGACGGTAATTGTTGCCAGAATAAACTGACGGTAATTACCGCCAGAATAAATCGACGAAAACCTGTTCACTTCTGATTACATTTGAATGACTGACGGTAAATATATTAATATTTTATTTGTTTACTGTCGGCCACTATCGACGGTAAAGATATTACTATTTTATTCCTTTACACCGTCAGCCCGGCCAACGGTAGAGATATTAATATTTTATTCCTTTACTGTCGGTAGTAGAGGATGATAAAGATATTAATATTTTATTGTCTTTCCGTCGGCTCTGTGCCGACAGTAAAGATATTAATATTTAATTCCCTTACCTTCGGCTTTTAGCCGTCACTAATATTGAACCTTACCGTTGGCTATAACCGATGGTAACGATATGAAAGGTTTACCCAATTACTGTCAGACATTCACCAACAGTAATAATTAAATATTAAAAAACAAAATTTTAATTAAAATTTTATTATTTATTTACATAATAAACTATATAATTATATTAATAAATATGTAATTTAATAAATTATAAAATTTAATTTAATAAATAATTTTTGTAATTTATAAATATATAGAAATTTATATTTCATAACTAATTGAATATTTATTTAATACTAAAATATTAAATAAAAATTAAGCAATTAAATTGTATAAGACAATAATAGCAATAAAAAAATAAATTTAATATTTAAAATTTTCAAATAATTACAAATTGCAGCTAGTCTGACGATAAAAGATAAACACTATCATCATCGTTTTCAGAATTTAGCTGGTTGTCAAAATCTTCTCCTTCTTCTTTTTCTTCTTGTCGTTGTTCTTCTTCTTCTTCTTCCCCATCATTGTTGACATCATCAGTTGAATATTGATAGAGGTTAGAAAGTTGAAGTATTTCTAGTTCGTCATTTGTAGCTAACAATGTGTTCGTATTTATTGTCTGAACAACTATTATTGTAAGGATTGGGTCCGACACTTGATATGGTTGATCATATGATGATTGCTCTGTTGATTGCATGCCATCCACCTCAATTCGACCACTTGGTTTACTTTTGATCACAACTTGCTAGCTTGATTGAGTAACTCCTAGATATTACCGTTGGACATAATCGATGGTAAGTGTACAGTCCGATGGTAATTACGATGCACAAAATGCAACGTTTTATTAAAACTATTACTATTGGACATATCTGACAGTAACGAGTATCCTAAAATGCTGCGTTTTATATTCGAAGCTTACCGTCAGTTCATGAAAACTATTTGACGGTAACCAAAAAAGTGACACCAATTTTTGGTGCCAAAATATTTTTGTTACCGTCAGCTTAAAGTCAGTTCATGAACATTATCCGACGGTACCCAAAAAAAGTGGTGCCAATTTTCGGTGCCAAAATATTTCTGTTACCATCGGCTTAACCATCACCGACGATAACCATTTTACCAAACACAGTGTTCCATGTCGAATACAAAATGCAGCATTTAGAACGTACCTTACCATTGGATATGTCCGACGGTAATACCCTATACCCTAAACTCAATAACACTATGCAAAATGCGTCGTTTTGGAAGTAGCTTACCGTCGGACATATGACTTAGTCTTGGCTAGTGATGACTTAAGTGAAATCAACACAATGAAGACCCTCCTAGATGATCAATTCAAAATCAAGGATCTTGGTCATCTCAAATTTTTCCATGGTATGGAAATTGCAAGGTCAAAGAAAGGCATTCACCTATATCAAAGGAAGTACGCACTTGATCTTCTCAAAGACTATAGAATGCTTGATTCCAAGCCATGCTCTACGCCTATGAACTATCATTTCCAGCTAAGCAAAGATTCTACAAACTTGTTGGTTGTTTACTATACTTGACCAATACACAGCCATATATCACTTTTTTTTTGTAGGAAATCTTAACCAATTCCTTAATTGTGAGACCGATACTCATCTCCAGAGTTCTCATCGCCATCTCAAGAGTTATTCTTCTTTGTTACCATAGATTACCGAATCTGTGGTTTTACTGACTCTGACCGGGGATCCTTCTTGGATATCCAACGTTTAGTTAGTGGTTTTTGCTTCTTCTTAGGAACTTCATTGCTGTCATGGAAAAGCAAGAAGCAATCAACAATCTCACGAACTTCTTCCGAAGCAAAGTATAAAGCTTAAGCTCTTGCGTCATGCGAAGCTTAGTGGCTATTATACCTGCTCCATGACTTTCTAAATCCCAACCTCAACACTTGTCCTTATGCATTGTGATAATAGGTATGCAATTCACATTGCCACTAACATCATTTTTCACGAGCGGAGGACTATAATCTTGTTAGAGACAAAGTCCAATCTAGTATATATGATACAATTGATTCCAATTTCCTCACAACTTCAGGTTACAGATTTATTCACTAAGCCACTTGCTCCGGGACCATTTCTCACATTATATTCCAAGTTGAGCATGTTGAACATATATGCTCCAACTTGAGGGGGGTTGTTCAATATATGTATTTGATAGTTATTTTGCCTAACTAGTGTAACTATTTGGTTAATGAGTTAGTTATCTAACTAGTGTAGCTAGCTCCAGGTTAGTTAGTTATTTACTTGGTGCACAACTTTTCCATTGTAAGCTTGTATATAAAGGCATGTGCTCTAATTACTGTAACTAACACAGTATTCTACATCTAATTGATGTACATTCAAAAAATTAGAGTTGTCAACTTTATTTTTCTCCTCTCATAAATTCATTGTGTTTATGGCACTAGATTTAACACTGGTCATTTTTTTCCCCGGTATATGAGCAAAGTAAAATAAGGGTCATCTAATTCTGTTTTACCTTAACCTAATTTAATTTGACAATTACTAATAAATGTATTAAAAAAAATATTTGACCGTGGAAAAAAAAACGATTTCTATCTGATCTATTCTCTAAGAAAAAGAAGAGAAAAAAACAAATAACAAAACTAAATAAGAACGTGCGGTGAGTTGGCAGCAGCCTCGTGACTCTTCAATTTCAGAGGAGAAATTAAAAACAATTCTACTTGGCTTCCATATTATGAAAGTTTGGTCAATATGATACTATCTTTGATCTTTCTCTAAGTAATTTTTCGCGGCTTGTTGTTTGGAAAGACTGACAATATTTAGATATTTAATTGAAAAGTTTAGTTTTCTCCAATGATTCCAAAAATTACGTGTAAAAAAATAATAAACTACATTAACTTGAATAATAAATACGATGGCTACCCTAATTATACGGTATAGAAAATATGGAGATAGAATCACGTCTTCATTTGTCATTTTCTTCAATGCCAAAAAGATACAAAGATAATGTTCAAGTCAAGACATTATTAGTTTTAACCTTTAACGATAATGTAATGGTATTGCAAATTGCCTATAACTCTTCAAATCCAAATCAACGGTAGCAAAAGGATGAATTATTTAATACTTAAATTTTTTTTTTTGGAGAGATTTATATGGTAACTAGGGGTGTACATGACATACATGCATCCATATTGGGATTGGTTAAACCAAACTCAAATCCAGCTTAATTTTTCAATAATGTCAATTTTTAAAGTTTTAACTCCTCGATAAAGATATGAGAAATGACTGTTCAAACTAAGTGATATTTTGCAATTCATATTTTAAGATAAAACATATCAATATAAAAATAACATTATATCATGTAAAATATAAGTGTGTACATGAGCCAAGATAGATGGAATTGAGCCAAACTTGTACTTGGTCTAATTGTATGATCAAGTCATTTCTTTCAGTCTAGAATCAATCTTATAATGATCACTAACAATCGGGTCAAACCAAGTTGACCCGATATTTAGGTATAGTATTAAGATTTAGACATTATCGATAGTAAAATCATAAGATTTTAGTAGTAGTAAATCAAATTTAAAAATTATTTTACAATACATATTTTAAAATAAATTATATCAATACAAAAATAATATAATGTTTTGTAAAGAATATTAATTATAGTACAAAATCTTATAATTTATTATTAATTTAAAA
Organism: Nissolia schottii; assembly: GCA_003254905.1. NCBI lineage: Eukaryota > Viridiplantae > Streptophyta > Magnoliopsida > Fabales > Fabaceae > Nissolia > Nissolia schottii. Next base: position 218,736 of record QANU01060254.1, on the reverse strand, counting down.
ATATATAAATTTTAAAAATTTATGACTATGGGTTGAGTTTAGTCAATCTAACGTATAACTCAAACCGAACTCAAAAAAGATATTGAGTCAAATTTAACAACCAAATAAACTTTCAATCGAGTCAAGTTATTGGATTTAACTTAGTCGAGAATACCTCTAATAAAATATATTAGTTATATTATAAAATCTTTACAACTTATTATTGTTAAAAAAAATCATATTTAGATAGTTATATTAGAACTTTGAATTATGTTGGATCAATTTAAAACATAACTCTAAAGTGAGTCTAAAATGTACACAGTCAAATTTTGTAATTCAACCTTGACAAAAAAAAAAAAAATCGGGTTGGATTAACTCATGAGAGCAGTTCAAATCATGATATAAGGGTAATAGTGACTGTGTAATAGTAACATGCTTGTTAATTTTTTTGCAAAATATCTTACTATTTATTTATTATTATAAAAAACGCAAACCAAAGCATAACGCCGTGTGGTGGTGATGGAGTGAAAACCAATGGCCATTACTTACTGCCTAGTTGCTTTGACCAGTCGCTGGCATCGCACCCTGTGGTACGTTCTCCCTTCCCAGGTCCCACTGAAATGAAATCAAAGTTAGACAAATTGGAACTCGAACATGGAAATCATCGTTAATTATGCCCTTCTCTTCTTCCTTATGCGGATCCCAAATAATTACAATTTACATCATTACCTGTGGGACTCTGATCTTGCTAAACAGAAATCAACAATTAGGCTTAAACAATCCTTAGAGCCGTTTACCATGTAAGGATAAAGACGAATAAGATAAAGACGGATAAAATAAATTTTATAAGATAAAAATAAATAAGATAAAATTTGATTAAATTTAATATAGTGTTTAAGATAATATAAAATAAAAGTTGATAGGATAAGTCAATTTATTATTATTATTATTATTATATTATTATTATTTTATTATTAATATTATTATCAATAATATTATTATTATGATTGTTAAGCATCTTGAGTAAAGAGATAAAATGGACACAACAAGCACACCAGAGAATTTAGAGCAGAGAATATGTGGAATATATTATTCTTCAAGCTTCAAGCTTGACACATATTAGTGGAGGTTGTTGGAGAAGCAAATGCGGCAACAAAGAATCTTGTACGAAAACAGGTGGGTTGGACAGAACAGGTTGGGCGTAACCAGCATAGGTAACAACATCGAGTCTACAAGGAGGCAATTAAGGCAACATTGAAAGAAAACAAGTTTGGGACGCAACACATGGAGCATCGGAATGTATGGAATTAGGTGTAACAAACAGAGGTCAATAAGACGAAGATGGCAACAGAAAGGTCTTTGGGAATAATGAAAAAAGTAGAAGCAAAACAAGGAAACTGTATGGAAACAGTCGAAAGTGAGACATGGCCGGTACAAATCAAGGTGGATGTCATGGCTCTGATACCATGTTAAGCATATTGAGTAAGGAGATAAGAAGGACACAAGCACAAGAGAAAATTATAGAGCAGAGAATATGTATATATTATTCACATGTTGCGTAGATGTACAATGAGATGACCCTCTATTTATAGGTAAGTAGAATTAGAAAATAAAGACAAATCAAACCAAATAAAGTTAAATCAAATTCGAAATAAATTCAAGATATTATTTGATTATAATATATTCTAACAATTATTATTTTAATAATAATAATAATAATTAGCATTATTATTATTCCATTATTTCTTATCTATCACACCCTTGTCAAGTCTAATCTCACATTCATAGGCTAAATTAACTTATCCATCAAAATGATGAATAAAGAGAGTTTAATGGATTAACTTATTCAATCCGGTGTGTGCGTCAAACACTGGATAAAATAATAATAGACTAGATAAACTCATTCAATCTGATCTAATCTAGCATGCCAAACAATGCACGTGAAAATTTTCTTAATAAGTAATTTTAAAATTAAAAGTGCACGCTCATCTCAAGAAAAATGTTAAGATATCATTGTATGATTTGAAGAATTGATGTAATGGAAGTAAAGAACTTTATTTAACTTTTATCCTATTGTTATTCTCCCTTATATGCAATTACATATATTCTAACCATTGTTTTTTTACTTGTTCCCTTTGAGTTATGCGCGGGTATTAAGAAAATGATTAAAAAAATGAAATAAGAAAAATTGATAGTCCTTTACACAACTTTCCTTCTTTAATATATAGATAATGAATGTAATTGAAATTATTAGTAGTGTATAAATATGAGAGAGAATGTTTATTTAACAGAGATATAGTAAAAGAAGAAATAGTTAATGTGGTATAAATTTAGAAAGTGGACACGAATTTGTGAAAATATCAAAATAGACAGGTAAACAAATAAAAAAAATCAGAGAGTACTAATTAAGTTGAGGAATAATCACAATATTGACAACCTCCACATATTTTATTTTAAGCCTTTTAACAAATTTTTTTAAAAGTATTTGTTGCTTAACCCAAATAAAACATTTTCATATTTTTGTAAGAGTGTGTGTGTGTATATATATATTTGGCTATTTTATAGATGAATGGTTAAAAAATCACGAGGAATAACACAACTGGCATTTAGCTAGGTTCTATAAACATTTAGTTAAAAGGTTTGATCCTTGGCAGTGCGCATGAAAAATGTTTCGTGACCAACATTAAATAGTTATTGCTCAGCAGTAAAAACTCTAGGCTCACCCAAAAAAATAGATAAATGGTTAATATTTAACAGGACAAAACCTGGTTTCATTTCTTCACATCCATTCTATCAAGTTCTATAATCACACAATATACGTAATAAAATGGATAAAAAATGCACATGTATCATTATCTAATTGGAGAACTTGATAGAATGGATGTAATAAAATGGAGCTAAGTTTTGTCCTATTTAACAATGAATTCGTTAAATTGAATTAAAAATAGAGTTTAGTAATTATCCCTTGAGAGTATACATTTTTTTTTCAATGTTTTTTAATTAAATTAAATTATTTTATATGCATAAATTTTCAAATAGTAAGAGAGATAATCAACTAATTTTACTCAGGTAACAAAATTTAATTGAATAACAATGCAAAAATGTTTTACATAGTTAATAAATGGTAATTAAACTCTTAAAAAATATATTTTGAAACAATGAGATTAATATTGATGTATTGATAATATAATTTATATATATATATATATATATATATATATATATATATATTAGGTTTCCTCCACCTTACAACTAAAGAAAGAATCCTTTAAAATTAGGGGTGTACGTCGTGTGGGTTAGATGGTTTTTACAAGGTGTTTGACTCAACCTGGTGAACCCGACATCTGGTCGGTCGGGTCGAGTGAGGTGGCTTTGCAGTCTGGAATCAGCATGAATTGAGTTAGGGTCGGTCGGGTTTGGCAGGTTGCTCAATTTTTTTTTTTCATTTCATTTTTTGGGTTGTGTTTTGCAATCAAAAAACAGATCATAATCTAACATAATAAAAAATCAGCAATTAGAGTAAAAACAAATTGGACCAAATCAAAAACTGATAACATAATCATAAATTTGAAATGAGGGCAAAATCAAATTGGGGAAATAAAAAATATCACAGGGACTCTAGGACGTGTTGACTTTGTCTTTGTGCAACTTTAATAAATAGACACTCAACCCTAGGAAATTGTGGGTTTCTTGATTTCTACCTGCTGACCCAACAAACCCACTCGACTCGACCCAAGAGGCTTTCGGTCGAGTGGTTTTGTTAGTTTTGTTGATCCGACGTACACCCCTGTTCAGAATGAGATCACGTTCACGAATTAAACCAATGCTCTTATAATTTACTTCTATCACTACGCAAACATTTGTATTAAATAATTCAACCATACTTGTACCCTTATAAAGATACCAAAATAAATATAAAAAAATACCATAAGAAAATTATTATAATCATTAAAGGTTTAATTGTGTTTTTAGTTTATCATAAATTTCAAATTTTGTATTTTACCTCTCATAAATTTTTTGTTTGAAAATCGTCCCTCATAAATTTTTTTGTTAGGTTTTAGTCCATGTCATCCATTTGGGCTGTTAATTGCTAACGTGACGGTTAACTTGGTCATTGGCAATCATGTGCCACACACATGACATAATGTTAATTCAGTTTTTAGTCCCTCATAAATCGTGAAATTGCTTTTTACCCCTCATAAATTTTTTGTTAGAAAATCATCCCTCATAAATATTTTTGTTAAAAAATCGTTCCTCATAATTTTTTTTGTTAGGTTTTAGTACTTCATTTGGGACGTTAACTGCTAATGTGATAGTTAACTTGACCATATGACAAACACATGCTATGTACATAAACACTAAACCCAAACCTTGACCTGACTCACCTAATTAATGCCTTACCCGTGACCTGTGATCTATGACCCTAAATTAAAAAATATTATCATTATCATGAACCTTAACAGCGACGATGAGGGTTATTGGTGAGTCAGATATGGGTAGGGAGAACCATAGTAGTGAAATGGGAAGAAGGGAAGCACAAAGAGAGTGGGAGGGGATGAGAGAGATGGGTTTTTTTAAAAAAAAAATTAATTCAACTCAGGTTAGGTTTAGGTGGATCGATTTGAATAATGGGTCAGTTGTGTTTACCACATGGCCAAATTAATTGTCACATTAGTAATTAATGGCACAAATGGAGGACGGTAGAGACTAAAACCGAATCAAAAAATTTGTGAGGGACAATTTCCTAACAAAAACATTTATGAGGGATGATTTCCTAAGGAAAAATTTATAAGGGATAAAAAACAAAATTCATGATTTATGAGAGACTAAAAACTAAATTAACCATATGTCATGTGTGTCGCACGTGACTGCCACGTAACCAAATTAACTGTTACTTTAGCAGTTAACAACCCAAACGGACGGAAAAGCTAAAATCTACAATTTTTTTTACGAAGGATGGTTTTCTAACAAAAATTACCTCCACTATTACATCAAATCTCTCTCTTCATTTTTTTTTCTTCATATTTTTGCAAGTGAATTTTCCACTACAAGTGGGTTTGTTTTATTTGCATTTGTCGAAGAGTTTGCAAATATAAAACAAAACATTTTAAGTTAGAGAGAATGACCAAATTTTGTTATCACTTGACAACAATACCATGAGCCTAAAAATCTCGTTCAAGAGGAATTAATCTTGTGACCATGAGCACTAGAGTATGCACAAATACCACAAAGCTATACATACATTTGTGACATGTCTACTTTTTAATTAATGTAGTTTTATTGTTTTATTTAATTAAATTTGGTTCAAGCATTTTAACCAACGGCTAAGCTGAAGTATTAGGTTACTCAGGCACTAGTTAAACAACTGAACCATATATAATTAAATAATTATATTAAAATATATTAAATCTTATAAATATAATTAAAACTTATAAATATAATGAAATAACATAAATAATTTGAAATTTAATATTTTTTATCACATATATATAATTAGAATATTATAAAATAATGAGTGTGTTTGTTTCAACATAAAGAATAAGTGATTAAAAAGTTAATTTTTATTTTAGAGTTGATAAATGAAAAAATAATTTTTTTAGAAGCTATTTCATTTAGTTTCTACGTAAAGAAATGATTTTTTTTAGAATTTAGATAATTTTTTAAAAACTATTTGAATATATGAAATTTGATTATTTTAGACAATTTTTTTTTATCAAATAAGCTTAAACAAATGAATCTAATAGCAGATATTTTGAACATATTTTTAATAATAATTTAGGTATAAAATATATATTGTATAACTAATGGATTATTGGTTGAAATGCTTGAACCAAATTTAATTAAATAAATAAGTAAACCTACATTAAATAAAAATCATAAGTGTCACAAATATATGTGCATCTTTATAATATTAGTGTATGCTCCAATGCTCATGGCCACAAAGCCAATTCCTCTTGAATAAATTTTTTAGGCTCAATGAATTTAATTTATACTCGATAAAAACAATGATTTAATCTAGACTACTAAAATGTATTACTGTCAAGTGTTAAATAAAATTTGACCATTCTCTTTAATTAAAATATTAGGCAAAATTCGGTCATTCTCTTTAATTGAAATGTTATTATTCCAACCTTAATAATTTGGTTGGTTTTCTTAAATTAAATTAGTCCTCCTCTGATCCACCACAAAATTTTCCTAAAATATGATTGAGTTTTGCAATAGAAAATGTAAAAGGAAGACAAAAAACAGAGCTCGTGATACGTGGGGGCCCACTACATTCTCCATTAGCTTTAGCTGGTCTTCAAATATAAATGCCTCACATCGCACCACTATCTCCTTCGTTTCCCCGGTACACATTCCTACCACTCCCTTTCTCTTCCCATAACCACCATCCCATCATCAAGAGCCCGTTACATTCCCACTTCAGGAACCCAAATCCCCCAAGCCGCAGCAGCTACCTCCTTCCCTCAATGCCAACAACAATAACAACAAGAAACTGAAGAAAGAAAGAAAGAAAGAAAAGAGTCAAAAAATGAGAAGGCCATTGAGGCAAACCTGCAACAAGAAGAAGCAGGACCTCTTGGACAGCCTCCCAGACGACGTCGTCGTTTTCATCCTCTCCAAGCTCAGCTCCTCCGCCTCTTCTCCCTCCGATCTCATCAACACTCTCTCCGCGTAAGTATCCCTCTTTTTTCGTATCCATTTTCTCATACCAAATAATCTAATCAAATCAAAATTAAAATTAAATAAATAATTATATGACAGATGCAAGAGACTGAACCGGTTAGGTCTCCACCGTCTCGTGTTATCGAAAGCCGGTCCCAAAGTTTTCGCCGTCAAAGCCAAAAACTGGTCTGAATCCGCTCACCGTTTTCTCAAACACTGCGCTAACGCCGGTAACCTCGATGCCAGTTACACGCTCGGAATGGTCAGTGTTTACTGTAAACGACACTCATCAAAACGCGGATTCAACATTTTCATTTTCATTTTCATTTTATTTTTTAATTTTTTTTATGCAGATCCGATTTTACTGTTTACAGAACAGAGAGAGCGGGCTTTCGCTGATGGCGAAGGCGGCGATGAAGTCTCACGCGCCTGCTCTCTACTCGCTGGCGGTTATTCAGTTCAACGGCAGCGGGGGCTCCAAGGGCGACAAGGACCTACGCGCGGGCGTGGCGCTGTGCGCACGCGCCTCCCTCCTCGGTCACATCGACGCGCTCCGCGAGCTCGGGCACTGCCTCCAGGACGGTTACGGAGTGCGCCAGAACGCCTCCGAAGGGAGGAGGCTCCTCGTCCAGGCAAACGCGCGGGAGCTCGCGTTCGTCTTACGCGCCGTGGCCCGCGCGTCGCCCACTCGCTCCGCGTCGTCTCTGATGACGTGGCGCGCGCTGAGGAATGGTAATCAGGCTTCGTCGGTGGTATGTCCGCTGCTGAGCGATTACGGTTTCAGCGTGGCGGTGCCGGAGGTGCAGCCGGCGAACTGGTTCCTGAGGGAGTGGTTCGAGTCGGGTCGGGGCGGCTTGGTGAACGGGTTGAGGCTTTGCTCGCACATCGGGTGCGGGCGGCCGGAGACACGGCCGCACGAGTTTCGGCGATGCTCGGTATGTGGAAAGGTGAATTACTGCTCGCGAGGGTGCCAGGCGCTTGATTGGAAGCTGCGGCACNAAAAAAAAAAAAAAAAAAAGAGGAAGAGATTCGATGAAAATAGTTCCATGATTTTCTGTACAGTGGGGGGAAAGATTTTTAATATTTTGGAGGCTTTGAAAATTTTATTGAGTAGAAAAAAAAATATATATATATATAAATATATAGTGGAGGAGTACATTTTCTTTATCGAACGTGGTTTTTTTTTTTCTTCTTATTAACGACGTAATGTTTAAGTCACCCAATCTAATATTCTCTTCTTTAAAAGATATATAAAAACTGCTAGATTTGGACAGAGTTAAAGAGGTGAGGTGACTTTTTCTTTTTCTTATCTGAAAAGGTGAGTATTTCCAATATTTTATTATCAATTTGTTTCAAACGGTAAAATTTTGTACAAAAGATCGGGGTATTTTTCTATTTTTCTTTTTTTTTTTTTGAACTTTTTCGGAAGGTACATAAATTTCTTCATGGTCATACTTTTTTTTTTTTTCAGACCATCTAATTTTTTTTTCAGTCTCACTTGTATATGAACTAAAATTAAGTATATGGGAGTGTATAATGTAGTTTTTCTCTTTATATATTTTTAAGGAACACGTTTGTGAGTATGCACGAATAACATAAAGTTGAGATCAATTTTTCTGAATACATTTCCACATTTCTTGGTTTCCTTTAAATAAATAAAATAGATACTTAAACTTTATCAGAAGTTGAAACTAGAAGGTATCAATTGATCTTATATTGTCAATTAAGCTTCTAGAAAGACAATAGAATATTCATTAGGTTACTAATTATGAAGAAGCAAGCAATATTTTGATGCAGATTTGATATCACTAGTTATGAATGGGAAGAGGAAGAGCATTCAAGAAAGGGTATAGAACAGGGAAAAAAAAAAGGGTAAAACGGGATGATACATGCATATATATACATATATATACATATATATATATATATATATATATATATATATATTGCATAATTTTGGGGGAAGGACAAGGATTGAAAGGGAACAGACATAAAGTATAAAATCCAAATAGACGTCGGCGTTTTGCGTCTCCTTCAATATCTATTAAGTAGGGTTGAGATTAAATCCATTAACTATTTTTGGTTGAAATTGAGCTATCACAAGAAAATCTATATGCCTAGTTGGAGGCTGCCTAGTTCCCCACGAATTAAGCCACAAGTAGTTCATATATATTGCTCACTCTACACTTGTCCTCCTAATACATAACTCCTTCAAGAGTTTGGTTTTACTTTTTAACACATCGATAAACATATATAATTGATTCTCCTTTTGTTCTTTTATAGGTAGAGTTTATCAAGATAGAAAGTGCTCATCATCTTTTTTCTCAGCTAAATAACTGATTAAAAAAGTGAGGATCATCTTTGTATGCTGATGCGTGGCTTTGGATTGATGCGGTGGCGGTGCATGTGGGATGTGGTGTGTGGTGTGATGCCCTTTGAGTATAAGATGCCGAAAAATTATTGTACGGTTACAGAGCAATAGTGATTCTGAATATAAAACGATTAAAAATATTACTATATTATTAATCATTAATTAGAACACAATTTATAGCTCTATAATAATTTTGAATAAATTGCATTGATTTTTACGAGGTTTTTTTAGTGAAATAACAATGACCATGAATCCAATATTTACCTTTCTGATGACTTCTTGATGAATCCTGCCTCATTAACGATACAATAATAATAATAATAAAATTAGACATAATTTGTTATTAAAATATTTTTATTAATTATGTCCCTAATATTTTAATTCTCAATAAATTTAACAAATCCTCTTTAACCTTTTTTTTTAAGTGGCTTCACATTTTCTTTTGGTCCTCTCGTGTGTCAGAGAGATTTAGAAAGAGATTGTATTATTTGCCGTAAGTAAAAATGTAAAGGACATAGTAAACAAAATATTTTTATAAAGTCTAAACCTGTAATCGTTATGGCGATCAACCTTCATCAAGTGAAATGAGTGTAACTTTGACAAATATATGATCGTCAAAGTAATTTCACTTATCTTAGTAACCTAGGGTAATTTGGTGTAATTTAACCCCATAATAATTTTATGTCAACTACCCTAGTAGAGGAGTTCCATGTAGTGATGTAATTGTAGGGCATGTCACTTTTCAGAAACGGGCTTGGGCATTTATGAGTGGTGTTGAAAAGCCCAGGGTGACATCTTGCTGAAAGCGAGAGGAGGGGAGGGGGGACAACACAACACACACAAGTGAGGGGAAGTGCAGAAGGCAGGGTTCCATGTTAATTACGTTATCGTTGTTTTCGTGACACCGCAGAAGCAACCTTTCGTATTCAAAGTCGTGATTCATGACGATTTTGATGCTTACTACTGCGGCCCAAGGTCCACATCACTTGTCTTTCTAACAGTTACTCCTATCCTCCTCTTGTTAAACAAATATATAAAGTTAATCAATTAGAATTTGATCTAGGGAGGGAGGGCTACTCCGCAACGTGCTAAACTACGGTGGATATTTTGTATTTGTTTTTTAAATATTTATTTTACAAGGTAGTTTGTGCCTTTGTGGGTGCGGTCAATCTTAATTTATAGATTGCCAATGTAACTAAATTTAATATTATTATTTAATCACGTGTTATCACATAAACAAGTCTCCAACTTATTATTTGAAAAGTTATATATATATATATATATATATATAACAATTGATTAAGTGATCATCAATACATAAAAATTAATCTCTTATGTTACATATATATATATATATATATATATTTTTAAATAATAAAAAAAGATTCAAATTAATAATTTCATAGGTAAATTTTAATAATCTCCTCTTAATGAAAAATAATATAATTAAACCATTATTATCTTATTACTAGCAAATAAAGATGCATGTGGGATAATTCGAGTCAATTTTTTTTTTTGGAAGAATTCATCCAACCAACTAATTCGATAGTGTGTCGAACGAGTCGAGCTGTGTGATTTTTAATGGGGTAACTCGTCTTGACTCGATTTGTTGGGTTATCGGGTGAGCCGAACAGTTCGACAAGTGATTGGGGTATATTTTTAAAAGATATTGGGCTGAGCTGAGTAGCATTAGGTAAAAAAAAAAAAACCTAAATTGAGTGGGTAAGTTAGTTCGATTTTAGAATCCAATAACTTACCAACCTCTGAAACATCAAGCAGCTCAATTCCTACTTGAGACCCAATTAACTTCGAGTCAAATAAGTTTGACAGATTTGATGGGATGACTAACCCAATACACAACCCTTCTACCAAACCAACTAATAAGGATGAAACTTGGTCATATAAAGATGAAAATACAAATATGATTCTTAAAAAGCTTACTCACTATGAGTGGAGTGATTTTTAATGTTTTATCCCCATAATTGCTTTATGAATAAGAAGAAGAGTTAAGAGTGTCGTTTCCTTGAATAAATAAGAAGATATCATGACGAATTTCAAAATTAGTGAAATAATGTGTAATTATTTATTTATTTGTTTTAAATTACTCACCCAACTTTGGGTAGGGAGTAATGGGTTTTTTTGTTTTGGGTCATAAATGGGGAGTAATAGTTAAGCAAAGCCCACCTTTCCACACTTTTTACACGGTCCTCGAGCAAGAGGTGGGAAAAGCGTGACAAACAAAAAACGAAAGCATTGTCGTTTTTACCCAAAACGCAAAAAACTAAACCCCTTCCTCACTCACTCCCTCACTCTCCGCCGGAGATGCCGTTTGCAGTTGCTGCTCCGCACCACTGCCACACCGCACGCCGTCGTCACCAGAATGTCCAAATCTTCCGCTGAAGTAACACCTCCTCCGACGCCGACGCCTCCGCCGCCGCAAGAAGAGAAGGAGCAGAACGACCAGTCGGCGCAGGAATGGGAGACGATGGCCCGAGCGTGGCTGAGCTCGTTCCCGGAGGCGAAGGAGGTGACGATGCCGGAGGTTGAAGCGTGGCTCGACTCGAACCTCGCCTCGCTCCCCGAAGGCCTCCGATCGATGCCTCGCCGCGATCTCTGCCTCAGGCTCATCTCCATTCAAAATTGCATGAGGCTCTCCACTACTCACGAGGTACCTCACACCACGACTATTCTCCTTTCTAACGCTTTAACCGTTATCGAATTTTTCTTTTCTTCTGTCGTTGTCGTTTTGTTTTGGATGCAATTAATTACGAGATGTTAGTAATTGATGAGATTTTAACTTTGTTGAGATTTTGGATTTAACTGAAACGAATTTGAGTTTAATTACATGCCGATCCTTAAGTCAAATGCTTGCATTTATTAGGAGGACAAGAGCAACGTATGAAGACATGCGATTTGCTGGAATAAATTGCTCATGACTGTGGTATTGGCTTGACTTTTACCCAATTATTGATGATTTGAGTTTGCAGCAAAAGTGTCTGGATACTAGTTTGTCCCTGCATCCCAATACATGTTGGAGGTAGAGGAAGGCTAACAAAAAAATTATAGATGAAACTATTAAAAAAAAACATTAGATTTAATGTAGACATGATTTACAATAGGACACAATTGATCCATCAACCAAGTTAGCCGACCCCATCTAGTGTGAAAATGATTTGTTGGTGTTGTTGCTGCTGCATTCTATAATACATGTGCAACAGGATTTAGTTGAATACTTGGTGTTGTGGGAGACAACTTGTTGGGCTTTGTGCACATCAGCTTTAGCTGAATGCGGAGGAATGGTGTATGTATGGTTGATCTATGATGATTGCTTATGCATGTGGGTTAAACTATAACTGATATAGGATTTCGAATCACACACACACACACACACACACCCCTCTAGGCATGTATCTGGTTCCTGTTTGATGAAGATGCTCAGTTTTTGTGGACATGGTCGTGGTGTTTTTCAATTTTGAGATATTATTATTGTTTTGTTAAGTATTTTTTTTCCATCAAAGAAACGGGTATTTTCTAACTTGTGTAAGAGTGGTTGTCTTGTCAGCAATAATGTTTCTTGTTTTCAGGTTCCTTGCCTCTGGGTGATGGACATACATATAAGCTTTTGCTTCTTGCCAAGATTTCTTGTATATAAAATGGGATTCTTTTAGGCTTAAATGTGTTTTTGGTTCCTCTTTAATTTTTGCATTGGTTTTAGAGTCCTCGTCGTTAGTTTAGATCTGTTAAGTGTTGATCTGTCAAACGGAGTTCCAAGTCTATCTGACACTTGACATCATTAAAATTTTTATAAAGACTAAATAAAATAATTTGGAATTGAATTAAAATAAAATCCTAAATTAAACACATAAAACAAATAAACACAAATTAACGGTGATTAAACACAAAAAACTCTGGTAAGGATCTGAAGGAGAGAGGCAAAGTTCTCAGTGTGTTCAATTCGGGAGAAATGGCGACTCCATCGGTTCCAATCCCGCTCGTCATAGGAGGAAGGACTGCAGCACCAACACAGGTAGCTTTTCATTCTCCTTTGACATTGAACGACACTGATTGACGTTAGAATTGGGATAGGCTTCTTTGGAATTGGAATATGGGAGGGTCTAGGTTAAGCATTGGAGATGCCATGGACCCCCACCATCTTTTGCGTTTTGTTGCAGATTCTAACTCAAACTCTAGTGATTAATAATTATAATACCACAATCGATGAAGAATGAGGATAGGATATGATATGATGTGCCTCCTGCCTGTACCTAGGCGTGGATTAGGGTTTTTTTTTTCCCTTCTTCTGTTGTGCTGAACACACACACACACACACACACCAAGTTCACGATGTTTTAATTTTTATAATCTTTTAATTGTAAATATCTTGTGAATCTTCAATCTTTTAGTTTTTAATAGTTTTTGTGGATTGGTTTTTAATAAGAAAGGGGAAGAATAGGGATTCCAGTATCGAAGGATAACGGGAAAGAAGGAGGGATTAGGGTATCTAGAGTTTCCTAACAACCGTTTTTGTGTTTAACTTAGGTTTTTATTTTAATTCATTGCCACATCATTTTATACAATTTTTTTTTAAATTTTAATTGCCGCATCATTTCATGATGCCATATGTCAGATTCTAACTTCGAACTCCATTTGACACATCAACACTTAATGGATCTAGACTATTGATATGAACTAAAATAGTACCATCTGAGAAAGGAGGGACTAAAATCAACTTAAAAAATTAAATAGGGGCCAAAAGAATACCCTATATTTACAGGGATAAAAAACATATTTAAGCCTTTTTTTTAAAACTAAATATTTAGAACTTTGTAAGGTGCTTCACCTGACATTGTTTAATCTTTCAATATGGCAGGAAAGGGAAGTAAATCAGCTTGATAGTCCACATGCACGGTTTCAGCGCTCTGATCAATGGCTACCTGTTTATTCATGGTTAGAAACTTTGGGTAAGGATGAGGTGGTTAAGTCCAAGGAGATTTCTGACTGGTTAACAGAGAACCCTAAGGTCCAAGAACAGTTATGCTCAAGGCATTCTCGATATCATTTGATGCACTACATCAAAAAATGCCATATAAAGATATTAAAAAGAAAGGAAAAGAGGAAGGTATAAATACTTATTTATTTATTTTTAAATGTTTGGGAGGTGGGCTGGAGGTGCTTTGAATTTTTGGTTCAATTGGCACCATTGACATGACAGACTTATATGGCATTGGTGTTTGGGTATATATCCATATTTTGTATGTAGCTTCATCCTTTCCATTCCCGATTTCTTATAACTGAATTATTTGGTTGCCTTCCTTAACCCATGCCTATCGGCATTTAAAATATTTCATATTTAGCTCAACTACTATCTCCACTGCTCTTTATCATGGGCCGTGGTTTTGTGGTGGGGTTTCAATCCACCACATCCCAAAAAGAAAGTCATATTTGGCATTGACAACCCTATAACAGTTTTAAAGTTATATATTATGTAAACTCTCTGGTAGTGCTCTTATATCATATAGATGTTTGTGTGTACCATAACTACTGTTAACTTGGACAGGGTCTAGAAAAGCCTGACAAAGACACTTCATTGGTGGTTCGGAAAGATGTGGCGATGAAACACCCAGACCCACTTCCACCAAGTATGCTTTACCCACCTTACCTTTTAAATTTTCTCTGTTGCTGCACTGTAGAATGCTTGTTTCACTTTCAGTTAGCTGAAGTTGACTTGTTTCTATGAAGTAGCTTATATGTGGGAGCATATGGCGGGTAACTTATTTTTGGGGAAGGGGAAGAGGGAGGAGATTACTCATTAGAAAAGTTAAAAGTAATGTATGTGTTATTATAAGTTGTCGTGTGTAATCAAGTTAATTTTGTTTTCAATATATTGTGGTTTGAGCTACTCTGTATCTATGGGGATAATTACTAAGCTTTTCTTTCAAATTTCTCTAGCCTTTACAGCCTTCTATATGTATGGCTGTAGTGTGAAGTTTAGTGAGACCCTATTCTCTAGTTGAGTTTATTTCTTTTGCCTGGGGGTGGAAATTTAGGTTGGCTGGTTGAGCTTGTTCCTAAGATCTTTACTCTACTGATTGGTTAGTCTATTTCTTTCTAGTGGTTTCTCACCTACCCCATGGGGTGGGGTAAATACCCCATGTTACTTAATTTATCCATTTTTGATAATTTTTGTAATTAAATTCATCGAATTTTGTTATTATTTCATGTTTTATATGATTATAATAAATTTTTCATTAGTCAAATTATCGAAAAAACCAACTTATAAGATGTTATTTGTAGACCATTTGGGCTTACAATGCCTCTCGCTCTACAAATATTGTATTGAAGAGTATTAATTTATCACATTAGATCATATAATCCATCAATATGTCATATTAGATCATGAAATGATAACAAAATTCGATGAATTTAGTTGTAAAAATTATAAAAAATGGATAAATTAAGTAGCATGAGGTATTTAACTCATGGGGTAGGTGAGAAATCACCTTTCTAAATATGTTGGATGGAAGTGGCTCTTCTCTATTGTCTCAAATGGGGAAATAAATAGTGGCGAAATAAATAGTGCACTAGAAGACCATTACTGGCGTTATTACTTGAATAATTGGCTTCTTCCCTTTTGTGAATAGTGAGACATTTTCCATTGGGATTTTAACTGAAATTCTTTTCAGTTAACTAATATGCTCACCATTTCCCTTTCCTGTTTATTTTGCAGGTAGTTCCATAGCCAATCTTCCCAAAGATAGTGATTTGTTCTTGGCCAAAAGGAATGAAGCCTATCAGAAATATGAGATGTAAGTGAATTAGCAGATTTTCTTTGCATGGCTTGGTACTAGAAGCCTATCATACTCCATTTTACCTCATCTTGTTTTGGTTTTCAGTTTAGTGGAGTTGGAGAAGCTGCTTACGCCAATGTTTTCGCAGCATCCAAACACAAACCAGTGAGACCGTCTTTGGAGCAATGCTGCCTGGTAACCATCTGTTGCAGGGAATGGTAGATTATATTTGTTAATCAATATTTATAGTGTAGCGGAATTATTTATCATATAACTCATATCAACTCCGGCAATCATGAATCAGTTGGTACTGGGATTTCCATTTTGAGTAATTGAACATTTTCATGAACTCCTGTTAGGTGATGAATAAATGATGATAGTTAGGTTTTGACCTAGTCAATCAATCGCATGAAATAATCTAGTCTAGTCACGTATGGAGCTTAGTAGTAGTAGCTTTTCAAATAGGATGACACAACTGGATAAAAATCTTGTCTCATTTCCTGTCTCATAATCATTCATGACTTATCATTTGAAAAATAAATATTTGAAAATAATATAAAACTTTAAAGTAGTTATTACCCAAGAAACTTTCGAGGGTTTAAAAAACGTGCCGATATGGATAAATCAGAATATATCACTTAATTCATATATAGTTTATTATGGTATTTAATAGAAATGTGTTTTAATCTGATTTGTCACAATAACATGAGTTTTAAACTCTTGAAAATTTCTTTTGTATGGTAGAATTTCTCCTTTATAGTATCGTTTAAGTGGTGAAATATGATTGGTAAGGAACAAACATGGGACAGGGCTTAGGGACAAAAGATTTCTATCGGAATTCAACATAATTGAATTCTCTATGAAGATGTGTCTCACATGTAGGCTTGGTTCATCATCTGCCTCGCATAGCATATCTTAAAATAATAATTATTACCGGTGTCGGCATGCCGGATATTGGCATATTGGCATTTGGTAATCTTCACCTAACCTTGCCTTTGCACCGTGAGAGTCCTTTGCAAGGAAGCACGGGCACAACACGAATACAGAAATACGATACTTCCTAGGATACGACATAATTAAGATACATTATACAATAAAATAAAATAATATATTATAAATAAAAAATGATAAATTATTGACATAAAAATAAATAAATTATTTTAATGTACTGCAATTATTAAAAAATAAAATTAATATCCTTTGTTCTAATGTCCTAATCTACTCTTAGTATAGTGTCTTCTTTTTGAGATTTAAAGATTGAAATTGCGTAGACAAACAGTGAGGGTGCATGTATCCGTGTATGTGACATGTATCGCATATCCGACACGGATGTGCCAGAGGTGCATATCCGGCACGGATTCGGCGGCCTCCGGCACATACATGTGCTTCTTTGGTCCTTTGGAATCACACCATTTGTCTATATTCCAAGGAAATTCCAGGAGTTGTATTCAACCATTAAATACAGTACGTAGACAACAACAATTAAAAAACTCTAGTAACTATTTTTAATATTGTCTATAGTTATGCATGCCTAGGAAAAATTGAAGGGAAGTGCATAATGAACTTCGGCGAACTTCATACTCGTTAACCTCCGTTGCTTTTACAGTTTAACTGCTGAAAAGCCGCTGACAATACTACTCAAAAGATTGAATTTCTTACCTTCTCAGTGCTATACAACATAAATGCATTGCATTAGTTCATATTGGTTCTATCCCAGAGAAGTTCTTGGGCTTGGGTCATATCCTGTTCTTCTGCTTCTGGGTACACTTCTTGTACTCATAAAGTAACCTCGAAGTAATTGACCAAAAACAAAAAACCGTAACTTCGAAGTATCAATTAAGAAACCTGTCTAATTGCCAGTTTGATTACTCTCTTCAACAAGGGAAAAAAGAAAAACACTTCCAACCTAGGTGTGAAAATAGGCCTAACGGCTCAAAGGCATTCGTCCTAGTTCGTTTAATAATCAATGTAGACTAAGAGTTTCGAAGAGTCTTTTTAATCAAGGAGATTAGGCTAGGTTATGAAAAAAGGCTCATCAAACTTGATGGATCGACCTATTTTTATATTATTATTGTTATCATTAATAGGGTTTTTGACTTAAGAAACATTTTATTTTAACTTTTTAAAAATGAGTGTCTTTTTGGTGAATCCATGTTATTAATGTCATAAACTAACTCTCTCACTATAAATGAGTTCACATAAAGTGATAGACAGTTACAAAATATTTTTTTTTTCATTTTTTTGGGTGAAGACGAACTTACATTATATGGTTAAGAGACAATATAAGATATCATCGTGTCAAACCTTCTTGCTATTTAAAAAATAAGTTTTTTTTTTTACATGTTTAAGAATATATCAAATAACTGGAAAATAAGACCTTATTATCAAATAACTGGAAAATAATTTTACACTTACCATGCATTATATTAAATCCTTTTAAAGTTTTGCAAATAAAAAATAAGAATGAGTAGTAGGCTATACACCAAAATTGTACCCAAAATGAGATTCATAAATTATTCGAGAGGTTCATAAAATCACCAAAGCCTAAGCTCATCTCGATTCTGTCCAGCACATGTGAGATTAAGATATCGGTCTGAATTTGAATTCGAGATCAGAGTGCTTTTTCAACAACTACCAACCATATCACTCTGAGATTAAGATATTAGTAGTAAAACATAAATTTTATCCTACATAAAAGATATTGAGATTGCATGTGTGGATTAAAAGGTATATATATTCCATTTCTTAAGTTAGAGATTATTAGTTGTGTTTTCTTTTGGGTGCTTTTGCACCCTTTTGCCTAAAACAAAAAAATATTGATTCTATATTCTTTTATTATTTTTTCTCATTTCTAAAATTTGAACACAGTTTTTTGACCAAGGGCTATGAGAGATGTTACTTAAACTATTAGCTCTTAACAAATTTGACACATAATATCAACAAATAATAATAATAATAATAATAATAGTAATAATCATCAAGGGAGAGGTTCGGCAGGTGCATCAGAATCATTTAATTTTCCTGCCTAACAATATATGAACAGTGCTGCTTGCTGTTCTTGGATTATTCTGAGTCCAGCTGAGAAAAAGACCATTTGCTTCAATATATTGCTTCTATTTTTTTCTTCTTCTAATCTATTTAGTGTGTAGGAGGATTTGTAGGAGTTTAAGAGGATATAATATTTTTCTATTGTAACTGTGAGCTCAATTTGGTCATAGGATTATTCATATATATGGTGACTGCTAATTAAGTTGTGTCTACGGCAGTTGATTCACCTTAAGAATCTTTAACACTTAAAAAGGGTTAGGAGAAAATATCTTCAGCCTCAATTATAAATTTATGTGTGTCCTTGTCATGCATTCTCTTTCCTCAATTACACGTGTTTATTTTTCCTTATCTCTATATACGTAGGATTGATATGGCCAAATGCGGGCAAGATTGGATTACATTTTATAATAAGAATAATTTCTACATGATTGAGAACCAAAAAGAGTTTTATATTAATAATCAATAAAAATATAAGAAAATGCTACATCATTTTCGAAGTAATATAGAGTTAATTTTGAAAAGTATGACATGAGAGCATTTTCATGGTTTCTTATTAGAGTCCTTAGTCTTGTTATTTTGAATCTTTTTTTTTTTTTTTTTACATTATTAAAAGTGGGAAGGATGGAGCCTCACTTTGATGAGATAATAAAAAAAAAAAAAATACCTAAGTCTCTCTTTCGTTTCTTTTCTTTTTTAAGGGACAAAGACTTTTTGAAGGGACAAAGACCCAAGCCCCTCTAAAAACGGACCTGCCCGACCTTATCTTTCACTAATAATTACGTAACATATATGTGACAATCTTTACATTCATTTAATTTTTTTAAAAAATTATGATAGTTAAAAAACTTATTTAGTATGTGTGGGTTAGGATCAAAGTTGGTCCATAAGAGAAAAATGATACTTTTGAGACACATGTACTTTTTATGATGTATTAATGATGTGATATTAATGTAGTAAATGTGAGGCCATAATAGAGACTCTTAGAGGGAAATCCATTAAAGATGCTCTGACATTTTATTGAAACTTTTTAAAGAAAAATGCTTAAGAGACTTAATCTTTAAACTTATATTTTAACATATACACTTTAATAAATGACACTTAACGTTTTTATTTATTATTTTGCCTTTAAAATGCAAAGTATCATTCATCAAAATGTTTAAGTTGAAAATTAAGTTTAAAACTTAAGTTTTCCATACATCACTCTTTATTAAATTACAGTGTAAAATTATTTTACAATGTGTCAATGCATACAAATTATTACATTTACCAATTGCATGCCTAGTTCATTACCCGACGAAATTTCTCACATTAAAAATGCTATATCTGTAGCCAGCCACTTGCACGATTAAGCCAAAATAGTGGTTGGGCTAATTAATTAACCAAACTAGAAAACTGACTTTGTGTTAAAACATCAAGTTGAGAATTATAAAAACCAAAATTGGTTGGTTACAAATTTACCACGAGCAAAGTGCGCTACATTAATAATGCACCAAAAGAAGTGCGCTGCATTATTTTGTTGATTAAATCAAGTGATATATAGGAGCTTAATCTCACGTGCTTCATACGTAGGAAAAGCTGTATCTACCTTTGTTTAAGTACTACTACTTTTTTTTTGAGACGTCCTGACCACGTTTTGCAGTGAATATTTTCTGTGCATCGATAATGTAATGTTTTACGCATCATATTTGGGCGCACACATAAGTGATAAGATCTACTTTTATTATATCTTGTGTTCACATATGATGTGTTAATCTTGTGGTTATGTAAGAATTTTTTTTAAAAAAATGAGTTTTACTAAAATTTTTCTTTTACCAGAAAATAAGGGTTTCATTTATAGAACAATCAAACGACACTTAAAAATTGAATATAATACATTCTATCTAACATTAATAAGATATGAATACACTATTCATTCTGAACAAGCCAAAGACCTGTAGCTTTGCTCTTTTTTTAAAAACTATAGATGTCCAAGCATCTTTCATATCGAAGATCAACACTACTAGTGCTGCAATTTAAAGAATGCATTACATTTCATTTCATGATAAATTTGAATAATTACTTCATTTGTAAGACCCCCTATAAACAAAATCTCACATAAAGAAATGAAAATAACCATAAAAAAAAAAAAAGAAAGCACCACAAAGGAGAAAAAACTACAACCATAAAAAAAATACCACAAAGGGAAACATAAACACTCACAACAGGAAACGAAAATACAAAAATAATTTTAAATAACAAAAAAGAAAAAACGGTGGAGTTGTCACAAGAAAAAATGATGATAACCCTTTTCTTTGACACTCACAAAAGAAGAGAATTGAAGAATAATAAAAAAAAAAGACTCTTAAACATTTCTCTTTACTAAATATTAATTGAGAGTTGGTAAATATATAGACAAATGGAAGTCAAGATATAGCAGAATTTCGAAAAAGATTTGACCCGGTTATTATATTTTTGAGAACTTCTAAATAAATTGTTTAAACGAATTTATTTTTATTGAAAATCCTTTTAAAACAAATACACAATAAGTTTATGTACCAAATTGTAACTTTTATTCTTGTTTTAAGTGCTTTCAGATCTTATAAATTCTAAAAGCATTGAAATATTATAAAAATTAATGCAAATAAATTAAAAATCATATACTAATCTTATAAATTCTAAAAGCATTGGAATATTATAAAAATTAATGCAAATAAATTAAAATATATACTAATCAGTCATTACAGAACATAGAACAAAAATCTCCAAAAAAAAAAAAAGGAACATATAACAAAAGAGAATACGATACTTTGGACTGCGTTTGATATTAAAGATAAGATAGAAGGACAGAGACATAAGAATAGAATCAGAAAATTTTTTGCCTCTCTAAACCTCAATTATGTGTCTCTTAGGTAAAATTTTTTTGTCCTCTGTTATAACTTCAACGAAGTATAGTCAATATAAGAATTTTTTGTCTTGCAATGGTCTCTTTATGCTTAGAAAAAGTGTGTGTGTTAATTTGTTCCCATTCCTATTTCTTTAAATTTTAAATTAAGAGGAGTCTTTTCATGAGGATTTTGCAATATTTTGTTGCATATGAAGGGTGCATGTATGAGTATTTTAAGGAGATCATGAACAACATTCAGAATTGCAATGATTCAGAATTGCATGTTTAACTTCCGTCAATAATTAGATAAATTTCAATCAAAATAGTCCTTTCATGATTAATTTACATCCTTTGATAAGCAGAAAATATTTGCTTGAGGTCATAGTTTACTGTTATTACAAACAAGGCAAGGTATAAATACAATATGGTTCATATTTCAAGTAATGATAAAATTTTCAAAATTTGAAAATCTTAATTCGTAAATAAAATTGCTAAGATTTTGTAATTTTATCATTTTTTAGTCAAAGGAGATATGCTAAATATTCATTAGGATAAATAGGTAATTTTGTTAATTTATTTGATTTTTTAAATATTCATGACCATCATAGTCATTAGTCAATAAGACTTACAGAAAGATCACATAAGAATTCTCCCTTTGGGATTGGGCATCCCGTGCCTGGTAAGTTGCTGGGCATGGCACTCCATCTCGAACTAACAATTATTACTAACAATTATTTATTTATAGAAAAACACTCGATAAGTATTTATTCAATACTAATTAACAAGCGCTTCCCTCCTATAAATAGCACGACCCCGCAGCCATTTCACAAAAAGAGGAAGTGCTTATCCTGCTTCTTAATCATAGGAAGAATAAAAAGGAGAACTATTCAAACAGCACATTGAACCATATCGCTCTTTTTCTTTTTCATTTGATAATTAGACTAAAAATGGAAGGGATGAGTGTTGGTAGATATTGGTCAAAGCTAAACATGATGATTTTGGTGATATTGTGCATCACCACCAATTACTTGGTCATAGTTTATGGTCAAAATCATCACATGGTTGGATTCGGAGAGCAGCCACTGTCCAAGATTGCCATTCACAAAACCATTCTTGCGCTTCACAGCTCTGCGTCCATTACTGCATCCCCCTTTGTGCTGGGAAACAAGGTGTGTGTGTGTATATATATTGTGCTTCTTCCAATTCCATCTATATAGTTATGTCATCTCTTCTTAATTGTTCATGCCCTGTGGGACATATGTAAGCCCTTATTGTGTATTGATTGTTTGAAATGTTTAATTAGGGTTTTTCAATGAAAGTTGACTCAATAACTAACTCAACTGCAGTTAAATTATATGCTTAGTCAGTGGTCCGACACTTCTTCTCCTTAATTAATGTTTTAAGTTCAAGTCTTATGTATAAAATAAAAGTATTTACCTCATACTAGTGTTGGGTTAAATAATGAGTTCAACATTTCAACATCATATGAACTTAGAGTAAAATTATAAAAGTAGGTCAGATGTCACATTTTGATACTAGTTATAAGGTCAGTGACAAGGGCCTAAAATTAGGAGAAATTTACATTAACAAGTTAGATGAAAAATTATCAAAGTGAGTCAAATGCTACATTTTGAACCCAAAATTTTAAGACATTAAGTCTATGAATTTCTTTAAATATATATTCTTCACTTCAATAACAACAATTAACTAAGCGTTGTCCCACTATGTGAGATCGGTTACATGAATTAGACAATGCCACAATGTCTTATCTAAGACCATGTTTGTATTTAAGCTTTAATTTCTTCTAATAATCTCTACTTTTTTATTTAAGTCTCTCTATCTCTTCTGTTGTTGTATATACTTCACTTAATTTAAACTTAACTAATGTATAATTTTATACTCATACTCAAAATTACAAGAAGAAAACCAACATGACTCAGTCAGATGATAAGCTAGATTAGAAAACATCATGTCACTTGAATAATAATAATATATATATATATATATATATATATAAAATTTAGTT
>QANU01060254.1:131477-194563 GCA_003254905.1 Nissolia schottii | reverse complement strand
TTTTTTTTTTTTTTTTAAAGTATGCAACGATGAAGACAAACTTAAAAGTGATTGCACATATAAAAAATAAATTAAAGTGTAACATCACGTACAAGAATTAAAATACATTTTCTCTTATTTTATATGTTAAATATAAAATTAAAAGAACTAAACATCTATAAATGGCATAATTATATGAACAATATCATAAAAGTTGCAGGGGATAGTGACTGGTGACAACATATGCCCCGTGACCTATAATGTGTAGGTACATGTTGATTGATATTTATTATAATATGAGTCTTGAGATTAAAAAAAATTTGATGGGAGAAGGAGGAATGTCTTTCTATATTTAATTTTGATCAAGTATTAATATTAAAATTATTTATTATTATTATTATTATTATTTAATTAATATCTTTATTAATTCATTGACAGTATGCAATAACAATGTCCATATAAATGTGTACGAATATATAGCATTATTGTGTTTGGTTTATCACACAAAATATACACCTTAGTCTCACAAGTAACCGTTGTGTTGTACTTTTGATAATATATGGTTGCAGGGAGAGGACACTGCGTGGGTGAATGTAGAACTAGAGTCACCAGAACCATCTAGTGATGATTGGGTTGGAGTTTTTTCTCCTGCAAAATTCGAGTAATGTACATCAATCCTTTCTCACTGGAAATTAGGAATTAATTAACGATATAAAACTCACTCCTAACAAAGAAGACAATATTTAATAAGGATTAAGGGAGAGTAGATTCCCTCACGTACAAATTTTACATGATCTAATTGTATAGAGTAGGTTAATTTCCTTTTTAATTTTTCGTTGTGATGATACTCTTACATGGTCATCATTTTATATAATCACCATAGCAATCTCAAAAGTCATATAAAAAATAATATATGATTAAGTAAGTGTTGTGGTGAAGTGGGTTGAGTTGTATTTGTTAGTTTTTGTTGGCGTTTGTAAAGTGATGCCAGTGGTGATGATGATTGTACTATACTCCTTTTTCCATCGTAGGAATATATTATTTAATGAAAGTGCCAAACTTTTTAATTCTAAAGTGCATATCAATTAAATGCATACAAATTTTTGTCATCTCAATAAAGTATTAACATGTTACATTGTTGAAAACTATATTTTTCACATAACAGTTCATCAACATGTCCACCCTTACCAGACGACATTGGCTGGTTAGAGACTCCATACATATGCACAGCCCCAATTAAGGTGAGTGTCATGATACAACCCTAGCTATCTATAGGCTTGTTTGGATTAACTTAAAAAAAATATATTTTAATTATATTTTAAATATAACATTTTTTATAAGAGGTTTAATTTACATTTACAATGTGATTTTATAACAAAAATCATACATTTTCACACTTTTTTTTAAAAGTGAAACATTCTAAACTTTTAAAGAAAGTGGTATTTTACCTTTTTTTTAAATGTATTTTTAACACTTGTTATTTTTTTAAAAAAGTATTTTTTTAGAAACTAACCCAAATGGGCCCTATGTGGGTCCACTTGTTCTAGGTAGAATATCAACAACATAGCAAATGCGAATTTCTTTGAAAAATGTCTTGTATAAACTTCGTGCTTCAAAGTTGGATGCCCTAAGCTGCAATAATTAGTTAATTACCACTCCCTCCATTTAATACTACGTGTCACTTTTTACAAATACATACAAATTAAAAAATAAATTAATTTGCACATACATAAAGAAAACATCAAGTGTTTAGATTATATTACCTTATTAATAGAGTAATTAGTAGGAGAGAATGTTATGGAAAATTGTAATGCAATTAATACAATAGTAGAGAGCTCATAATAAATAGAGGTACAATTGAAAAAATAATAATTAATACTTCCTTAATCTAATCAAGTGACAACTAATTTTGGACAAAGTATTAAATAAAAAATGACTTGTAATATTGGACGGAGGGAGTAGTAGTTAATGATTTATCAGCGTAGTACAAGTTTATGCTTGTATTTATTGGATCAGTGATGTTAAATAGTCAGAATATTGTAACAGAAAATTTTGACAAAACAAAAATGGTGATTAGGTTAAGTGTAGTAGTAGGGCTCATTTACTCATCTAAAGTCTAAATGTGACTCGTCAAGTGACTGTCATTTTGACACTGATTTCCGGCGATATATAGTTTCGGTTGTCTAACATTTTATTTTTGTTGAGTTTCTCATCATGTGAATTACTTGAATCGATGTATTAATCAGTATAAGTACGCAAACCACTCCAATTCAAACTATACAAAGACCGGGAAAACAACTCTAAAGTTCCAGTTGATCAATCAACGTTCGGATTTCTCCTTTGCACTATTCTCTGGTGGACTATCAGAGGTAATTAATTAATTAATTAAGCCATATATATCAACTAAGCATGCTAATGTTTCTAGTACTTCTTAGCTAACATATATATGTTGTTTTGACATTTAGATAAATTGGTGTAATTTACAATATGAAATGTGCTTATTTAGCTAGGTTAAGAATAAATAAATGATTATTTCAATTGCTAACTAGTAATTAATCTAATTGAGCAATGCAGCCAAAACTTGTGGCAGTTTCCAATTTCATAGCATTTAAGAATCCTAAAGCACCTGTGTATCCGCGCCTTGCTCTTGGGAAGTCTTGGAATGAAGTAAGTTCTTTGCCTAATTAAGATCCTTAGTCTTATGTTAGCCTAGTTAATTGTATAATTATTTCATCATAACTTCACAAGAATCCTAACTTGACGCAAAATCAGATTGCATAAGAAGTTTAATTGATAAGCAGCTCAATGTAATAGGATTAGTAGTTTTACTGCTTTACTGAAAATTTGCAGAAAAATTACTTTTGAATTTGATAACATGATATATTGTTGGAACATATATAATTGTACTAATGGGAATTGACTATATGGTTTTACCTTTTAATAAACATCTTGAAATCGCTATTACGTTAAAGAAAAATGTTATTTGTACATATATGTTTCAGACACTATTTTAGACATTGATACAAGACTGATATATGTGCGCCTGCTTGGGTGCATGATAAGATAACTGATAATGTCCACTGTCATTAATGTGTACAAATAATAACACTCTTGTTATGTAAATTGCTACAATTTTAAACATTTAGAACAAATTGAAGAGATTTTTTGTGAATTGCAGATGACAGTGACGTGGACAAGTGGGTATGACATAGATGAAGCTGTACCCTTCGTTGAATGGGGTCCTAAGGGAGGAAGCCAGACACGATCTCCTGCTGGAACATTGACATTTGATCGTAACAGCATGTGTGGTATGAATTATATTAATTAGCCACTAACACTACAATACATCACTTATCTCACACATGCTCATACTACCACCAGCCCAGATACATCATCTACTAGTCACATGGACATATTACCTGCTTGCAATGTTTATGGCTCATCTTTAGCTTATCACGCGCCTAAGACCACAATATCTGGCTGCACAAATTAAGGCCTTATAACGCTAACAACTTCACAGAATCCTAAGCACCCTCAGTACCTCACCCACACGAGATACCAATGACCTAACAAACAATCAAGAAATTTTGGCCATACTCACCATTCAATAGCCACAAAAATAACACCACAACATGCTAACCCCATAATAAATCCATAGAAAGAGTAATGTTATTCTCCTATTTTCATGGCACCATCATACTAGCATGTTAATCCCCAAAATCTTAGAATAATGCTTGATTAGTAAGTACAGAAATTTATTTGTACAACCACTAATTCACCTATGCCACAGATAAAAATGCTTGATTAGGAAGCATAGAAACACATTTTTATATATAGATATGTTGCATAATGAGGACTAATTCGATATATTCAGGTGAACCTGCAAGAACTGTTGGGTGGCGTCACCCTGGTTTTATACACACTAGTTTCCTTAAAGAACTGTGGCCTAACATGAGGTATGCATTTAAGTCTCCTTTGGTGTTTATGACAATAAGATTTATAGGTATTGTTTTTTCTCAAGAGTTTTTTAATTTTCCTCATTTCTCACCAAAAAAAANCAGAACTCATTGCAAAGAGTTATCATATTTGGTGACATGGGAAAGGTAATATCAATTAATGAGAACTTTTAACCAACCTGGGATTGGTCGAGACAATAGGTGCCTCGATCGATCCTTTAACCAGAGGTCTCAAAAGTTTTGAGAAAGGTAAAAAATTCTTGATAGAGTCAATGGTTCCATCAAGGCCAAAAAAACAATATTGAACATATAATTGCAAAAAAATTTATCATACAACTTGATATAATGGGGGAGAGTGTTTTTATTTTTCTTCTCATGTCTTTTTAGGCTGAGCGTGATGGTTCAAATGAATATGCTAATTATCAACCCGGTTCACTCAACACCACCGATCAGCTCATTAATGATTTGGAAAACTATGACATTGTGTTCCACATAGGAGACATGCCATATGCAAATGGATACATCTCACAGTGGGACCAATTCACTGCTCAGGTGCAAGAAATTTCATCAACAAAGGCATACATGGTTGCAAGGTTCATCTGATTTCAGTTCCTTTCATTCCATTAATTGACATCTAAATTAAGCTTATCACAAATCTTATAAGACTAATAAAATGTCATGTTTATTCGTTATACAGTGGAAATCATGAACGTGATTGGCCAAACACAGGATCCTTTTATGATACACCAGATTCAGGTGGAGAATGTGGGGTTCCTGCAGAGACCTTGTATTATTACCCTGCTGAGAACAAAGCCAAATTCTGGTAAATTACCTTATTCATAATGCAAAATTAATGTCATATATGTAGCATTGATCATAAGTCTGCTCAAAATTAATTGTTCCACATTTTGGTACTGCTATATATATGCACTGATAACTCAAAAAATTTGGGAGCATGTAGGTACAAAGCAGATTATGGCATGTTCCGCTTCTGTATAGCAGATAGTGAGCATGATTGGAGAGAAGGGTCAGAGCAGTACAAATTCATTGAGCACTGCCTTGCAACAGTAGATAGGAAGCATCAACCATGGTTGATCTTCTCAGCTCATCGCCCCCTCGGGTACTCCTCTAATGCCTGGTATGGCATGGAGGGCTCATTTGAAGAACCTATGGGAAGGGAAACTTTGCAGAAGCTCTGGCAGAAGTACAAAGTAGACATTGCATTCTATGGTCATGTCCATAACTATGAACGAGTATGCCCAATTTATCAGGTAAATATGATATGATATGATATGATGTCTTAATAATATACCATTGTCTTATACTTGATGGACCAACATGCATTAATTTCCAATTGCCTAAATGGTTATATATGATGCAGAATCAATGTGTGAACAAAGAAAAATACCATTACTCTGGGACTGTGAATGGAACAGTCCATGTTGTTGTTGGAGGAGGAGGAAGCCACTTGTCAGATTTCACTGCATCGCCCCCTATTTGGAGTATTTACAGGGATCGTGACTACGGGTTTGGCAAATTGACAGCATTCAATCACTCATATTTACTGTTTGAGTACAAGAAAAGTAGTGATGGAAAGGTCTATGACTCCTTTACCATATCTAGGAGCTATAGAGATGTATTGGCCTGTGTGCACGATGGTTGTGAGAAAACCACCTTAGCAACCTAAATTCAGTCTCTATGTATGTTATTGAGACTTGGAAGTGAAATAAAATGTTTTCAGAATAAAGTATGGACTCAATTACTCTCCTTGTGTAATATTGAGGAAGACTGGTAAATAACTTGTGATATAACACGAGGTGATCATTTTCACTAAATTTATAATAAGAGACTCTACATTTCTCAATGACAAAAACTAAATCAAATACAATATATCAACATCAAATAAACTAGATACGCATAATCGCACCTGCTCCCATCTAGACTAAAGAAATTTTGTTTGCAAAATCTCAACTCTCAGGTGTATGACAATTACAACTTCGTGCATCAAGACATGTTTGGTAACTAGTAAATTCGTCAATCCTCAACATATATAAATCACGGAAGCCTTCACAGACATAAGCATTGTTAGAAACTCCAAATAACCATTGCTCTTAAGCGCTTTTCCATTTGGCCGGTTGTAGTGTATTGTTGATCTTCATTCATGTGTAAAGTAATGCCATGGCTCTATCTCCTAATATAATATGCACATGATGTGTACACAATGTGCAATAAATGAAAAACCGTATTATTTCGATGGAGCATTTGATGTTTTTTTTTTTAATTATCAAAATATATAATTATTGTTTAAAAAATGAGCAATCGATAAAGATAATGTATATATTGTTTAAAAATGAAACATAAATACTTATAAATAGATAACGAAAATATCATATTTATTTATTTATCGTGTCCGCTCACGAGTTAATGAGTCAAACATAGTAAAACTGAAGTTCAGTTCATTTAATAAACAAGCTCAAATCCTAGCTCAAGCTCAGCTCATGAGCTCACGAGTTTGGCTTACTGAGATGTTATCGACCTAAGCCGCAAATAGCTCACGAACTGGTATGACTCACTTTCAGCCTTAAGTATGACCAATTAATTCAACTCAGGATATTGTGGTTGCCCTCCTAGCATAAATTTTGTCCAGATCTCAAACCCAAGATTCTTTAAGAAAAGAAATTTGTCTATCACTCTTACATAAAATTGACTAAGCTTTAATAAAATCTAAATTGAAATTATTCCTTAGCACGTGGAGCTTAACATAATGTCTGGGGTTTGAATAATAAAACAATTTTTTTTTATGAAGCTGTTTTTGCTTATATCTACACACGCGGTTCCCCTCTATAAATAAGAGGACCCAACGGCTGTTGCACCAAAAGAGGTAGTGCTTATCCTGCTTAATTACCCTTCTCTCTTTACTTTCATTTGGTAATTAATTAGATTAGACTAAAAATGGAAGGGATGAGTGTTGGTAATAATTGGTCAAAGCTAAACATGATTTTGGTGATATTCATGTGCATCATCGCCAATTACTTGTGCATAGCTTTTGGTCAAGATCATCACATGGTTGGATTTGGTGAGCAGCCACTATCCAAGATTGCCATTCACAAAGCAGTTCTTGCGCTTCAAAGTTCTGCTTCTATTACAGCATCACCCCTTCTGCTTGGCAGCGAGGTAACATAACACACACACACACACACATTGCTTCTTTCCAATTCCATCTATATATTGGTTGTGTGATTTAACTGTGAAATGTTTATTGGATGTTGGTTTTTCAATAAATATTGAGTCAATAATAATAATTAATTCAAGATATTAAATAAATGTACCATAAAAAGTATACCAGTTAAATTATCAACTTCATTCTTTCGGTGGTGTAACATTTGTTTCCGTTAATATTTCAAGTTCACGTCTTATGTAAACAAATTAGTGACATTGAGTTAGTGAATCTTTTCAAACAGACTACACACCTATTGGGTTGATCAACGAGTTAGGTGAAAAAATAATAAAAGTGAATGGAATCATCTCTCTTAAAAAGCTTAAGTCGATGAGTAAAGATACATGAATATTTGTATGTCTTTGTATAATACAGGGTACCTCTATAAATAAAAGGAATATTTTATTATTACAATAGAGTCCTTTTACTTTTTTTAGTTTTGCAACCACTCACCCTTTTCTCCTTCATCCACTTCTCCACAATCATAGGGACCAGTACTGTCACGCCTCAGGTGCCACCGCTTTCACCACCCTGCCACAGCAATCGTCTTAATTTCTTCCCTAATTGCCCCTATTTTTTTACTCACCTTCCCCAACTACCTTCTCATCGATCATTTCCCCTCCTTTCCTAAAACCAAAAACCGAATCAGTAACCAAAAGCCCAACAAGCACACAAAGAACCAATTAGGGTTTTAATTTTAACAAGGGTTTTCAGTTAATTTGAAGGTGCACTTAATTGAGAATTTGGCAAGAATGAAGAATGTGAGGTGAGGATGAGAAGGAACATTGTGAAAAAGAGAAAGAAAAATGAGTAACGAACTTCGATCTGAGAATCTTTGAGAATCTTAACTCCTTGAATTTTTTTGTTGGTAAATCTATTGGGATTAGATCTCAGATACACACTCGCAGCGGAGAAAAAGGTAATGAAGTTGGTGAGGGTGAGAGAAATAAGAATGTAAGGGGAAAAAAAAAATCAAGATTGCAGTGGCGGTGGTGCTAGCAAGGTGCATGGTGGTAGTTATTGGAGAGGTGGATGAAAGAGAGGAGGGTGAGTGGTTGCCAAATTAAAAAAAGTAAAAGGGCTTTATTGTAATAATAAAATATTTCTTTCATAGGTAGAGCCCTAGAGGTATCGGGATCCAAAAGATAAAGAGGAGAATGTTAGTCATGATCACCTCTCTTTATGCAATAGCTCATTTAACAGCTAGTGTGAACAATTTTTGGAAACAAAAATGTTATTTGCACCACTCAGACGAGGTAGAGACCTTATCACTTATCTCACAACACATTATGGGCTCACTTCTCACAAAACGGACACCATGATGTGTTGTGAGAGTGACAATAGGTTTATACATTGTAAGTAGTTCAAATAGCATTACTCTTTTAGAAATGACGGTCATTTAAGATCTAATTCTAGACCTCTTGATTATAAAGTCAAATATCACATCTTGATCCTAAACTTTAAGATATTAAATTTATGTATCTTCTTAAATGTGTATTTTTTTTTTTATTTAGTCAAAACTTATGAGATGAACTTTTCCCTAATCTTTATATTCATACTTAAAATCACAACTAATAGATCAACACCGAGTTAGATTATATCATGATCATGATTGCTTGATAAAAGCAAATGTGGAGACACTGCATATTGTATGAGCTTATGAAAAATATAATTAATACAGATTTTACAATCAACGGACTCAAAAAAATGACATAAAACTGATCATGATATTTTTAGTCTTCAAAGTTCCTGACGTACGTTAATTAATATAATATAATGAGATGCATATGCTCAATTAAAAATGAATGCATGTGATGCACGCTTGGGAACAAATAATATGTATTTGATCAATGTGATACTCCTGATCTTTAATTTAGTCTTTATAAATGATACATATTCTACGTTATTGAATCCTTATACTTTACAATAATATAAAATTAAAAGGGATCGCATGGAAATAATATAATTATATACAACATTAAAAATTGCATGGGAACTAGTTAGACATGTGCCCCCACGACCTACAATGTGTAGCTACGTACGTGATTGGTGTTTATTATAATAAGATTCAACTCTTGCAATAAAACAACTGATTGGAGTAGGAGGAAAGTCTCTACATATTTAATTTTTTGCGTGTTAATATTCAAATTATTTATTATTATTTAATCATATATTTATGAATGCTTTGACAGTATGATGCATTATTAACTTATTAAAAGAATGTAAATATTACGTTACCATCCAAAAAGTCTAAATTTTTGACGATATGCCAATAATCAAAATAATAATAGTGTGCTTGTTAAAAATAGCTAATAAAAAACTGGTTTTTTTGACTAAAGTTAAAAAATTTGAAAATAAATTTGTATGAAAAACTATTCTTTTTAGCTTTTGGAAAAAAAAAAAAGAGCTGATTTTTTTTAATCCTAAATGTTTGAAAAAAATTATCTAATTATATGAGAACTACTTTTTCAAACTAAAGATGACTATTTATTATAAATAAACTTAAACAAACACACCCCAATATAATTAACAGTGAATCAAATTAGAGGGACTTTAAGCCAATAAAATTAGTCTAATGGTGAGAGGCTTAGATAATATGCAATTTCAAAAGTAAAAAAATAAATAAATAAATAAAAATAAAAATAGAGAGACTTCTTCGATAAATTTTGACATCAATTTAGTTCCTATAACAATTAAATGTGACATTAAATTAATCCATTCACTTGGTCGCCACTAGTCCACTACTACTACACTTCCCATGACCCATCCCCTCACCTCTCCCAATTACAAAAATTTGCCTACTGATACAGCCTACAGCTAGCTAGCTGCCTGAACAATGTCCCCTCAAAATTAAAACATAAAAACTTAACAATGAATGACCTTTTGAGAGTAAGGAAAAGGAGAACCTTACATTACATCCTTGATACAATATCAACTTTTTTCTTTAATAAAAAGAATCTTCACAGTAAGGCGGATTCACCCATCCATGGGATCATGAAATAAAATTTTAGGTAAGATGAGGAGCAAAAATTAGGAATGGCAATCCGCCACCAATATCTATCATAAAGTAGAAATTCACTCTTATCATAAGTAGAAAAAAAATGTTTAAGAAATCTAATAAATTGACTTCTACACCTTTGTTAATAATAATAACACTTGAGATTTTTCTTTTTATTTTATCTATAAAATTGTCAAGTGTCATTCATAGAAGTGAGTAAGTTGATTTGTAAAGTGATTTATTAGGTGTTCAAAGCATTGCTCTTTCGAGAGTTATTTGGTTTGCAAAATTCAATTTTGATTTGAAGTTTTAAAGTATAATTAAGTTTGAATAAAAAAAAGAATATTTGAATAAAAAGTATAATTAACTTGATTTTAAAATATTTTTTCTAATTCATGTAGAATCATAAATGCATTCAAATTCACACAAAGAAAAACAATAAATGCATTCAAATTCTTAGGAAAAAAAATGCATTCAAATTCGAGTTGTCCTTCACTTCCTTGAACCAAAAGGTCAACCGGATTAAAGACCAGAAACAAATTTATTCAAGCGCATATAATTTGATTTGTTGTGAAATTCTCACTGATTTACCACTATATCTATTTAGGGAATGAATCCTTTTATCTTAAAATATGTTATGTTTGATCAAGATCTTCTATTTTTTAAGATCTCGTCATTCATTTGGTAAACTCCATTTATTTAAATTTTTGTGTATTTCTCTATCATAACATGACTAAATATGACACCTTTTGAACGTGAGGATTCATTTCCATCTATCAAACACCTAGTACACATCTCATACCTAAACTCCATTTATTTAAATTTTTGTGTATTTCTCTATCATAACATGACTAAATATGACACCTTTTGAACGTGAGGATTCATTTCCATCTATCAAACACCTAGTACACATCTCATACTCACGTAAGATGACAAAGTCTCATCATATATTACATTGTATAGAAAATTATGTTAGATCAACTATACTCAAATGGTGTAGACTATTATAAACCATACAAAAATAAAATAACGTCCATGATTTATATGTACAAATATATAACATTTATTGTGTTTTGTTGATCACACAAAATATACACCTTATCCCCAACTACGGGTTGTATGCATGAAAGTAACAGTTGTACTTTTGATATTATATGGATGCAGGGAGAGAACACTATGTGGGTGACTGTGGAACTAGAGTCACCAAAACCATTTGTTGATGACTGGGTTGGAGTTTTTTCTCCTGCTAAGTTCGAGTAATGTATACCAAACTCTTAATTTCTCACTAGCAAATTAAATAAGAATTAGATGATGTATAAAACTCACTATTCTCACAAAGAAGACTACATATATGTAAGTAATAAGGGAGAAGAGACTCATTCATATGTAAAATTTAACATAATCTACTCTAATCGTATACATATCTTCACCATTGATCAAGTTAATTTTGTTTTAATTTTGGTGGGTTCTTTGGTGTCCCTAAGGACCCATGCCCTCTCTTACTAAAAAAAATATAATTTAGCATTATATCAACTTTGACATTATCAAATAATCATAAAAATGTTTGCAATTAAACCTTAATTTATGTTTGGTTACATAATTTTTTTTTTCAATTATTATATCTAAAAATTGAATCCCCAAATTTAAACTAAAAAAATTGAAAACCCCTAAATAACCATGTAATTTGGAGATTCGATTTTTAAAAATAAAAACTATAAAAACTATATACTCAAACATAAATTAAGATATCATTATTAATATTCTAATAATTATTTAACAATTTTAAGTTGATATAATACCAAATTACATGTTTTTAGAGGGAGAGGGCATGGTGCCCTTGAACACCAAAGAATCCACCTTTAATTTTTTGTTTTGAGTACTTGTACTTGATCATCCAATTATAAATAGTCATGTCATTAAAATTGTTTGATCATTGTAGCAATCTCGAAAGTCATATAAAAAACAATATATGATTAAATAGTAAGTGTTGTTGATGAAGTGAGTTGAGTTGTATTTGATAGTTTTGGTTGACGTTTGCAAAGTAATGTGAGTGGTGGTGGTTGTATTAGACTTCTTCCTCCGTCACTTTTATTAGTGTAACAATACATGATTAAATGACAAGATAAAGTTTTTTTGTTCTAACAATACATTCTAGTTAAACTCATAGTTATCTCAATAAAATATTAACATGTTAGTTGTTGTAAACATAATAAAGAAAAGCTATATTTTTCACATCACAGTTCATCAACATGTCCACCCTTACCGGACCACGCTAGCAAGTTAGAGACTCCATACATATGTTCAGCCCCAATCAAGGTGTGTGTCATACAACTCTATCTATGTCGCATTCACTTGGTAGAATATCAACAACATATATATAACAAGGGTGGATTTCTTGCATAAACTTGATGCGTCTAAGTTAGTTACACTATGTACAATTATCTTAGATGCACCAAGTTTATGTTTGTATTTATTGAATCAACAATGCTACACAGTTAGGATTTTGTAATGGAGTTTTCTTTTGCAGAAGATAAAGTAGTGATTCGATTAAATGTAGTGGCAAGGTGTCATGGTCCACTCACTTATCCAAATGTCACTAGTCAGACCACGTCATTCTGACACTTAACTTGCAACAATAATTTTAACCACCTAACATTTTTTTTTCTTCTTGAATTTCTCATGACTTGAATAAATCAATGTACTAGTACAAGTATGCAAATCACTCCAACTCAAACTATATAAAGACTGGGAAAACTACTCTGAAGTTCCAGTTGATCAATCAACGTTCAGATTTCTCCTTTGCCCTATTTTCTGGTGGACTATCAGAGGTAATTAATTAAAGCCATATCATCTAAGCATGCTACTGTTCTTAGCTAATACATATTTTGCTTTGACATTTAGATGTATTTGTGATTGATGTAGTTGACAATATGAAATGTGCTTATTTTGGTGAAGAGTAGGTGATTATTTCAATTACTAACTAGTAATTAATCTGATTGAGCAATGCAGCCTAAACTTGTGGCAATTTCCAATTCCATAGCATTTGAGAATCCTAAAGCGCCTGTGTATCCGCGCCTTGCTCTTGGGAAGTCTTGGGATGAAGTAAGTTCTTTGCCTAGTTAAGATCCTTAATCTTATGTTGCTCCATTTAATTTTATTATTTCAACATTGCTAGTATTGCATAAGTATCCAAATCTAGCACCATTCACTCAGTCAGTCTGCATAAG
Organism: Nissolia schottii; assembly: GCA_003254905.1. Taxonomy (NCBI): domain Eukaryota; kingdom Viridiplantae; phylum Streptophyta; class Magnoliopsida; order Fabales; family Fabaceae; genus Nissolia; species Nissolia schottii. The sequence goes on along the minus strand of QANU01060254.1, from coordinate 181,186 downwards.
AAGGTTCAATTTGATAAGCAGCCCTAGATACAGGATCAGGAGATTTGATGCTTTATTGAAAAATTTCTGAAAAACTACTTTTGAATTTGGTGACATGATTTCTCTGGAATATAATTGTGCTATTGGGAAATGAGACTAAGCTTTTTCCTTTTCCTAAACACCCTGAAATCGTTGTTATGTAGGAAAAAATGCTACTTGTATATAAGTTTTAGATCTCTTTCAGTATATATGTAATTGGAGGTTTTAGTTGTGTTTCTAAAGAATGCAACAAGATAATCGATAATACATGAGAAATCCTTTCACTAGATTCATTATTTACATAATTTAAATTCATAGTTAATGACACATAGTTCTCTATACTTTCTTATAGACATTCACCATTTACCTAACTAAAATATCCACTTCCCGCAATGTCAAAAATAGGGTCCACTATCACAATGTAATACAATAGTACTCCTACGTAAATTGCTCCAATTTAAACATTTTCAACAATTTCAAGAGATTTTTCTTGTCAATTTGCAGATGACAGTCACGTGGACAAGTGGATATGACATAGATGAAGCTGTACCCTTTGTTGAATGGGGTCTTGAAGGAGGAAAACAGACACGATCTCCTGCTGGAACATTGACATTTGATCGTAACAGCATGTGTGGTACGTAATCATTTTGGTGTGTTTAGTTAATCTTGCTTGCATTCTTAACATAGGACATTTATCCTTCAGAAAATTTTGGAATAATGCTTGATTAGGAAGCATAGAAACTTATTTGTATAGCCATTAATTCAACTATGTCATCGATAAATGTTTGATTAGGAAGCCTAACAACTATTTTTTATAGATAGATCATACATTAATGAGGATTATTTTGATATTATTTAGGTGAACCTGCAAGAACTGTTGGGTGGCGTCACCCTGGTTTTATACACAAGTTTTCTTAAAGAACTGTGGCCTAACATGAGGTATCCATTTAAGTCTCCTTTTATGTTTATGTCACTGAGATCAATTGGTATTATTTGTTCTAAAGATATTAGTTTTCCCTTATTGGGAAAAAAAAAAAAGGTACACTTACAAGTTGGGGCATTTGCTGTCTGATGGCTCATACGTTTGGAGCAAGCAATATTTATTCAAGGCATCACCATTTCCTGGACAGAAGTCATTGCAACGAGTTATCATATTTGGTGACATGGGAAAGGTTGTATTGATTATTGAGTACTTTTAACCAACCTGAGTTAGTCTAAGTGATAAGTGCTCCAGCACTTTAAACGAGATCTCAGGCCCAAGTTCTAATAAGGAAGGAAAAAATTCTCAATAAGGCCCCAAAAAAATATTGAACATAAACTTAATTACATAAAATTTGATCATACAACTTGTAATAACGGGTGTGTATTTATTTTTGCTTCTTATGTCATTTAAGGCTGAGCGTGATGGTTCAAATGAATATGCTAATTATCAACCTGGTTCACTCAACACCACCGATCAACTCATCAAGGATTTGGAAAACTATGACATTATTTTCCACATAGGAGATCTGCCATATGCAAATGGATATATCTCTCAATGGGACCAATTTACAGCTCAAGTGCAAGAATTGTCGTCAACAAAGCCATACATGATTGCAAGGTTCGTCCGATTTCAGTTCTTCTATTCCATTGATATCCAAATTAAGTTTTTCATAATCTTATAAAAGTGAAAAGTATATCATGTTTATTCCTTCTACAGTGGAAATCATGAACGTGATTGGCCAAACACAGGATCCTTTTATGATACACCAGATTCAGGTGGAGAATGTGGGGTTCCTGCAGAGACCTTGTATTATTACCCTGCTGAGAACAAAGCTAAATTTTGGTAAATTACTTTAGTCATAATGCAAAAGTGTGATGTGTGTGGCATTCATAAATTTACTTAAAAACTTAATCTATTATGCCACATTATGGTACTGTTATCTACAAATACATTCTTTCATAGTTAAAAGGTTACACGATTCATGGTGTAGTTTGTAGGTACTGCAAGAGACAAAACAACAAAATGTCACTTTTATCTAACTAATAATTTTGCTAGTAACAATTAGGATGCACTGTTTTATTATTTCAAATGAATGATGAAAAATTGTAAACATGCAGGTATAAAGCAGATTATGGCATGTTTCGTTTCTGTATAGCAGACAGTGAGCATGACTGGAGAGAAGGATCAGAACAATACAAATTCATTGAAAACTGTCTTGCAACAGTAGACAGAAAGCAGCAACCATGGTTGATCTTCTCAGCTCATCGCCCTCTCGGATACTCCTCTAATGCCTGGTATGCCAAAGAGGGCTCATTTGAAGAACCCATGGGAAGAGAAACTTTGCAGAAGCTCTGGCAGAAGTACAAAGTAGACATTGCATTCTATGGTCATGTCCACAACTATGAACGAGTATGCCCAATTTATCAGGTAAATATGATATGATGGCTTAATATGCCATTGTCTCATTTCAATAAACCCATGTTGCACCATATTTAGTTCATGGGTACACACATTTCTAATTATCTATATGGTTATGATGCAGAATATATGTGTGAACAAAGAAAAGTACCATTATTCTGGGACTGTGAATGGAACAATTCATGTTGTTGTTGGAGGAGGAGGAAGCCACTTGTCAGATTTCGCCACATCACCCCCTGTTTGGAGTATTTATAGGGACCGTGACTATGGATTTGGCAAATTGACAGCATTCAATCATTCATATCTCCTGTTTGAGTACAAGAAGAGTAGTGATGGAAAGGTCTATGACAATTTTACCATTTCTAGAGACTATAGAGATGTTTTGGCCTGTGTGCACGATGGTTGTGAGAAAACCACTTTAGCAGCTTGAATTATCTCTTTCTACATTGCTCAATGGCAAAAACTAAACTACTACAATATATCAGCATCAAACAACCCAGATATAAGATGGATAATGCATATGTGCACCTGCTCCCATCTCAGTTAATGAAAACTTGTTTGCAAATCTCAACTCTCAAGTATGACAATTACAACTTCGTGTAACAGGACATGTGGGGTCGCAAGATTTTTCAATCCTCAACAAAAATTATGGAAGTCTTCACAGACATAAGTATCATTAGAAGCCACAAGTTAAGGTGAAATTTTAACAAAGTACTCAGGGAAAGAGACTGGCATTTGCAATCCATTGTGCAGTTACTATCAATCATCCATCTCAATATCACAAGCTTTGCTTCCTTCATTAGCTGCCAAGCCGACTGATCCTAATAAATCATCAATTCTTAGGGGAGAATGCCGAACACTGTGTTGAAACAAAACCTGTATGCGAAAAATTGCTAATCAAAACCTCCACAAACAATGAATGATTGGCAAATGTGATTGTTAGTGATTTTTCTTAGAAGGTTTCATGAGACAAATAGCAAATCATATTAAGAACACAACAAACATGCAAAATAAACAAACCAACTTAATACATTACTTAACAAACCAATGTAATGCATTTTGTAACATTCTCTTCTCTTCCTATTAGGAGAAATCTATCCAATCTTTAAGCACTGCAGGTTCAGTTCACTTGGATTCGCAAAATGCATAAGGAAGCATGTAAAATCAATTGCAATAATTCATCACACAAAACTTTCATTTTCATAGTATCACGGAGCTTCAAAAGCCCAAAACATAAGCAAGAGGAATCGTGACAAAATCATGTCAGAAGTATTTTTTTTTTTTTAAAAAAAATATTTTCTTGTTACAAGGCACCTACAAAATATAATAATGTTAATGGTAAAAGGAGAACAAAAAGTTAAAATGTACCTTTAAATAATTTACCACTCATAAAGCATCTAAATTAAGGTAAACATAAACCTTCTATACAAAGGCAAGTCTTCAACAATCCTAATTCCTACCGATATTGGGATAACAAACCAAACTGAAGCCCAAATTCAAACATTTTCACATATTACCAAAACCCTAAAACCTGTAACAATAGTGATCTCTAGTTATTGTATTAAATGTAATAAGTAGCATTGTTATATACCCCTTAAAATAGTTCCATTAGCATAGTTATAGTTTTCATATTGATTTCCCATCCATCCAAACCAATTATATGTCTTCAAATGAAACCAGGCGTTGTGGATACTTTAAAAGTGTTGCTAGAATATTCCCTTACAACCTTAGAGAAACTATCAGCAGAACCACGAGCCCAATTGGCTTTGCCAAGATAATTTAGATCAGCTTTCTCAAGTTTGCCATCCACCAAAACTAGTCCTCCCTCTCCAATCGTAAACCGGAGAAGACATCCTGAATGCAAACCTGACTGTAAATAGATGAAGTTATATAAGAATTACTTGGCAAAACATGAGGGGTGGAGGGGGGGGGGGGGGGAGGTGAGATCAATGTTTAAGATGGAAGCTTGTTTATTGCTACATTTCACGATTGAAAGGCTATCATACTATCCCATTAGAATGATCATTTCCATCAATTGAGTGTTGTTAAAAGACAATCAATTTCCTAGAAACTTAGTAACTTACATTACATATGGTGGCACAATAGTTGAATAGCTTCCCAACTAAATCAAACAAAAGATGCTGGTTCAAAATTTTATCCTCTTACAAACAAACCTTAAGTATAAAGTTTCCATCTAAACATCCAAATACCACAGGAGGATCATCAGAGGTAGTCAGCTTTCCATCTTCTTGTAGCTCCAAAACCACCTGATTTGAAAAGTCAAAAAAACTGATTTAAGCATCGGCATACAAAAATTATGTTTTACCTATAATCCTTAGGTAAATATATGAAAATGTGACTGGGCTTGTTGACTTCAAAAATATATTAAATTTCATCTAACCACAGTTTGTGCACCCCTCATAATTTTACTTTCAAGCATCAATGAAACTTAGTTAGAAAGAAATAATAGATAACGCGTAACATTCATATGTTCATAATCTAATGTAAACTTCCATTCATAAAAAGAAGGGAGAGGAAATGTAATGCCCAAAAATCGTTACGGGCACGCAAAAAACTAGTTCTTTTACAAAAGCCTCTTAGAAACGCTTTTCATAAAAACATGTATTTGAACTTCAATTAAAAACAAATAAAAACTTTCTTTTCTAGATACACATAAACTCTTTACAATAAACAAATACATATGTAAAATACACGACTAGTTCAAAGATCCTATCTGTATATAATTGGAGCACTCTACACACGGACTCAATTACAAATTTAAAATAAAAGCTAACAAATCCTACATTTTAAGGTGACTGCTGACTCAAGAATCCTGGCATCACTGCAATTGACCATGATATCCATGCACTGCTGCTCTATAACCTAACCTACTCCATATCCACAACACCCACAGATGTTTCGAAACATGGACATACATATGCAATACATAATATTACATATACAAAAATATAATAATACTATTCGTAAAGCTTTTGTAAAACATTTAAAACAACAACATAGGAAGATATCTAAATAGATGGATCTTGAGCATTACGATTTAGCTTTTACCCACTACCTAAGTACCTAGGTCCCGATAGCTAATGGTAATTTAATCTATCTAAGTCCCTAGATTCCTGATAGTTGGTTCTGATTCGAACTACAAGGGTACCAAGGGTCAACGTAGACTATCGCTAACTTATAGTACTACCCTAGATATAACTTCTTTAAAACATTTCTAAAATAACATGAACATGATAACTACAAATTGATATAACTAATAACTAAAATAACTGAAACTAATATGATTATAACATTTGAAATCCATGAACATACACATTCAACATGATGATATTTATGCATTGAAAACAATGGTCCCATGATTTTTCTATAAAGGTTTTCATGATTTCTAAATCCTTTCGTAAACGATTTCATAAACGTTTTCATAAATGATTTCGTTAACATGTTCGTAACGTTTAGAAATATAATTTTCATAGCTAAATAAGATAAAACATATTTCCATAAAAGGGTCCAATAAAATGTTTTTGCAAATCTTTTTGTAAATCCTTATTTTCTATAAATGCTTAAAATATGTTGAACATAGAATAATGACTAAAATAAGCCATGAGCAACAACCCACTCACTTGGAGTTGCTGAAGACTGATTGTCGTCTTTCGCGAGCTCAACAAGAACCCGAACAAAACCATTGACTGACTCGCTATAACGACATGATGTTGACACCCTACGTGGAACCACTATTTTCCCACGAACAAAGAAATAAAAATAAAACTAGATTTGAGAGAAAGTTGGCGCTCAAAGCACAACTTTCAGAACTCTCTGAGTAAATTAACAAGTAAAGACAAGTCACTGGCGCCAAACCGCTGCAACGTGTTGGGGATGCTGCAACGTCCACCTCGCACCAAACCACTGCACCGTGTTGGGGACGCTGCAGCGTTCGACCCCCCCCCCCTTTTTTTAAACGGGTCACTATAGGAAAAGATGTCAACTTTAAATAATTGGAAGATTGCTAGAGGCTGCTATGGCCCATGTGAGTGAATTTCTCCAATTTCTGCCACAAGAAGATCTAGTGTAACAAACAGGGGCGGCCTACTGCACTAGGCTTCCACCTAGTGGGATTTAGGGAGGGCCGTAAGCGGAGAGGTTATTTTCAAGATTTAAATCCGTACCTCCAAGTCACAAAATAACAACCTTATCATTGAGTCAAGTCTCACCCTCTAGTCTAGTTTTCCAAACAAGATGCCATGAAAAAATTTGTGTAGGCACACATGCAAAAGCACAGTATCTCTACATACAGTAATATTGCAACAGAGCAAGCATATGTTTCACTGATATTGTTAGGAGCTGTGCACTTTTTCTTGAAAATCAGCTGTGCCAATGTTCTAAGTATATATCAAGCCAGAAAAATGATTCATAGAGTGCTCTAAAAGAGGTACCAGCAATCCATACATCACAAGGGATGACATCCATAAAAGGAAAAAAATTGACATATATAGGGTAAAGAAAAGGCAAGGAAAGTCAAGCAATAGAAGATACAAAGGACGCATGGAAAAACACCTGCTGTTGGTTAGGGACTTGTCCTTTACTATCGGTGTCCATAACATACTGACTACAGTTCTCATCCTTCCAAACTAATGCTAGAGGTGTAATTCCTGCCTGATAGTGTGCATGCCTAATACACATACCAAATTAAAAGGAATTATCAGATAAGAAAGAGAGCCTGACAAAAAAATAAAAGCAAATTTAACAACCGAAAGCTCATTAAACAGAAGTAGTATGTGATAAAAAGCTCATTATACAGAAGTAGTATGTGATAAAAGGATCAGACTCCACATCGTTAACTTATTACACATTATTTCTAGAAGATTAAGGATGCCACGTGACAAGACTATACATCTCAACAAATATGCAAAACAATCCATTTGCAGAATTTGTTAATATGCATTTTCACACGGGTTGGCATTCATGGCATGACTTGCTTAGAAATTGAAAGTTTTTAAGATGTTATCTCAAGCTCCACAGCAGTAGTACCTAATAACTATAGAAAGATTGAAAATTGAGTCACAAGAAAACTTGCAATTCAAGAAAAAATTATTATTACTTGTTGTAAAACAGAAGGCCGTCCTTGACATAAGGCACCGGGGGGGAATAAGCAGCACACAGGCTGCTCTGGTCGCAGCAGTGCACTGGAACCAAACTAAACCTGTACTTGTGATAATGCGATGGAGGGTCAGTGGCACCCGTCTCCGCGAGCTTGGAGCTCAACCAGAAGAACCTGAACTCGGCGGCACAATCATAGAGAGAGTAACCCCGCCAGCAAACCATATCAATCACATAGTAAGTCTGATCCACCTACTAAACCAAAGATCACACACAAACAAAAAAGAGTCGCCGACATAAAAGATAGATCAGAATTCTTTCTGAGTATTCAAAAACATGGCAACACCATTACGATTTACCAGAAAGTAGAAAGGCAAAAACTACTATTTGAAAAAAGAAATAAAAGAAAAGGAAGAGAAAAACCAGAAGAAGAAGTAACAGGGTTTAAAAAATTTACACAAAATTCATTGAGAATCGAAATAACTGACCTCGTGAAAGATGCAGTCCAATATGGAGTAAGACTGAGAAGAACCCGATTGGTCCTTCCTCCTCGCACCGTTGGGCAACGCGGATGGAAAACGGTGCAGTATCGACCCGTTCCTTAAACGACTTATAGTCGTGCCGTTGCACGAAACCACAAAGCACCGTTTCCCAGAAGGCCTTGCAAACACAAACCTGAACATAAAAAAATAATTAGCTGATGCGAAACTTGTAGAAGAAGAGATAGGAGTAAGGAATAAGGACCAGTCTTGAGCTAGGTTTTCGGGGATATCGATCATCCATTCAGGAAGCATGAGCTGTTTCGCGAACCATTTGCGAGCTTCCGCGCCTTTAAGCTTCGAGGCTTCCACCACGTCGAGCACCCTGGGCGAGTGAGGGTGCTGTTCGGAATCGGGAACAGGTTCCTCTTCGAATTCGAATTCGGGTTCGGGAAGAGGTGGATGTTCGATGGATTGTTGAGACGATGGGAGAGAGAAGGCGGTAGTGGCGAGAAAGCGCGCGTGTTGCTGTGCGTCGCGGCGATTCTGTGCCTGGCGGAGCAGGGACTGTTGTCTGCGCCTCTCTTGGTCGGAGATCAACGGTCGCTTGAACGGACGGCGGATATCGTGCGGTGCCATCGTGCTCAGTTCAGAAGAATCGGAACACTCTTGTTCGGCGCCTCCTCCTCTTCTATGTATCTTAGAATCCTTGGGCCAACTTATTGGGCCGGGCCCAAAAGAGGTTGAGTAATGTGGCACAGCAAATATGAATGAAGAAGAAACCTCTGGTTGAGTAGTAATGGAGGAAACGTTATGGGGTCATTTGCCGCTGCTGGTGAGGGCCAACACCAAGGAATCCGTTGAGTCTATTCTCGAAGCGCTCTGGAGGACGCGGAAGACGGGTCTTGACTCAGCTGAACGACGTGTCGTCCAAGACATGCTCCAGCTCGAAAACGACTCCGACCTCGACCCTGTTTGTGCTCTACTTTGCGTTTTATGTTTATGTGACTGAATTTGGATGCCTTTTGTTTGTTTTGTACCCTAGACTGAAAATCTGCAAAATAAGAAGCTACACACTGTTTCCATTCTACAGTAATTAACACTCAGCACAGCTATTATTACATTAATTCATAACTGAAGAAAAAGGGGGTATTTTATGCAAAAAACAAGTGTAAGCTCTTTAGTAGATGAAACCTTTCTTCAGTTTCTGAAATTTACCTTAGTTTCATCTTCTTATGTACTCTATCCCTACATAATATATTGCATAAGAGCTTGTGATATGTATGTAGCGCCTGCTACTGTGGTTCTGAACAGTTGGTGGTTGTTGATGAATGAAATATACATGTCTTTAACTGGCTATACATTTTTAATTTCACAGGGATTTTAATAGGTGATTTCTTATAGTGAAGATTATCATTGTGAACCTCTCTGTTTGCAGCTTCTGGTGTGTCTCCGAATGCTAATGAGGAGGTGCGTGTATGAGAATACTAGCAAGGACGATATTCCGAAGCTGTTTCCCAGTGAAGTCCTGCCTGAATTGCAGAAACTGTTGACACTTCTGTTGCACAAGTTTCAGCGAGAGTGGCAGGAAGATGTGCTCAAAGACCAGGTCAACTATTTTTGGCTGTATATTTTGTTTATGAGCGCGATTCAGATAGTTTGATCTGACAATATGTTTCAACTATATTATGTTTCAGAATATTGTGCCTCAATTAAAGGCAATGACATGGAATATGGCGAATATTGATAAAGAAGCAACAGACCCTGCTGCTGTTATTAATTTGAAGGTGAATACCACCTCTTGAATTGTATTAGGATACATTTTCATTCGTGACACTTTTAATTCTGTGCCTAGTTTTTCTGAAGCGAGTGAGAAGTGACGAATATGCATATCAGTTTAAGAGTAATGACTTTATTGTTAAGTTTTTTTCTTTCATGTACATATATGTATTCTATGTAAAATAGTTGAATATAATTATGTGATTATATTGCTTTAATTGCACCGTTTCCAGCTTCAAAATGATGCTCAGTTTCACTCTGGAGAGCTTGATGTCAAGTTCCAGTTGGCTACAGATACTCTAGAGATGATGCTGAAAGACATGCACAGTATTAGAGAGCAGTTCTCGACTACAGTAAATATTTTGCTGAAATTTGTCCTTTCAGCTAGATTGAACTGAAATAGAATTTTACGCTTGGTTTATGAATTTTTTTTAATTAGCTTGTTATGTGTTTTCAGGATGAGGCACCAAATGGGCATTAGTATCAGCAAACTAATGGAGTTTCTTACACGATGTATCGCAAAGACGGTTATGTAAATTGATACATGTTGCTTGTAGATTTTGGCCTATGCACTTCTTAGTGAACAAAGCTGGCCAAGTTTAATGGCCAGAAATAATCTGTGTTTGATATTTTAACCTAGGCTGAGCATGGTCTATGATTTGATCATGAGAGTACTTAAGTTAAATTGCATTTTCATCACGTTATAGATGGTCTGCGTTCAAGTAATAGAGGAGGAGACAAGATATTGTTTATGCTTGGTGTTTTGAATAGGACAGTTGAGCTGTTTACAGGTGGTCTAGTCTCTAGTATGTAGAAACCCTCATACTCCAATTTGAAAGTACAATTTCATATTTGAAGTTTTCTTTTTTTATTTATTTTTTTTGGGGGGGGGGGGGCTGAATTGGATCAAGCTAATTAAGAAAATAGTGGAGCAAATGAAATGGATGCCTGTTGTGTTCATGTCATTTTCTTAAAGAAAATAGATGATTGACTAACTCAATTCGCAAGGCTCTTTCACTAGTAGACTAATTCTACAGCAGTTCAAAAATGGAGTTAGTAAAAAAATATTCAGCAGATTTGCAGGGACGAACTAAACTAGTGTGTGTTTCTTCTTATTTTGTCGTGGGTGTCTAGCTAATAGACTTACTTGAGTTGAAGTTGGATTTTTCTGTATCAGGGCACTTGGGTCTATGTCGAGGGAATTTGCTCATTATAATCCAATTTCTTTTCTTGAAATTTGAGTGTTCTATTTGTACTAGAATTGCAAGTAAATGAGAAAATCGCTAGGTAAAATTTAGTTTCATTTGCTTCCGCTTATTTTTAAAAAAAAATGTTTGCTTCAGCTTATTTGACAAAAAAAAATTACACTGCTGCTGACTGAAAAATTTAGTTTTCAAATGTTTGGATAATTTTTAAAAAACAATCTCATTGCCAAAAAAATATGTTTTCAGTTTTCAAGCAAAACTAAAAGAAATAAATTATTTTCAAGTTTTTTAACTCTAACAAAAATCAACTTTTTAAATTACTTTTTTGAGCCTAAACAAACGCACACTTAATCAGTTTTTTTTTATGGATAAACTCCTAATTTAATCATTGTTATTTTTTAATTTGGACAATTTTATCCCGCTTAAATTTTTTCAACCAAGTTAGTCCCTATAATTTTTTATATTGGCTAATTTAATTCTTATTATTTTGTTCAACTTCATCCCTTTTAAATTTTTTATCCAATTTAGTTCTCGCAAATTACAAAAATTAAACAAATTAGTTCTGTTATTCATCTCCTATATTAATGATTAACTTAAAGCATAATGAAACGACATGACACATTAAAGGTCATCATCATATCCTCCACGTCACAAACGATGTTTTACACAACTAGTAGCACATCCTCTTTAAGTGAAACGTTATTTCGCATTTCATGTCCACAAAACGTGTGTGTCCACGATGAAAAACAGACATATATTGATGGAACTATATTTATAAAATATGAAAATTGAGTGTTTGAGTATTTACATGACAAAACACACGTTTTCATTAAAATTGATTGATTTAAAAAGTAACAAGGATAAAAATGGCCAAAAATCGTTAAGAGTGATGAAATTAGCCGGTGTGAAAAATATTGTGGACTAAATTTATAAAAAAAAATTAAGAGATGAAATTGTCAGAGATTAAATTGAGAGGATTTTTATTCTTTTTTACCCACTGCATTTTTCATTTCAGTTTGTACACTCAGATTTTGTGCATGTTTAAAAAATCATTTACCCACCCTACAATCAATTCTACACACTTCCAAAAGTGAAAAAACAAACAAAAGAAAACCTCCCTTCTCCACCCGGAGAATCAATTCTACACTCTCCCAATAGTGTTTCCAATTTTTCAAGCATACTAAAAGAAGGTTCAGTTTGAACGCTGATAACATAGATAACTTGAAATGAGTTCCAGCACAAGTTTCTCTGTGAGTTACTTGGAACTATTCTTTGCTTCTTTTTTCTTCTTTTGGAGGAGAATTGCTTCATATTAGGGTTTAACCGTATGCATGTGAAAGATTTCGATTATACATATTTCTAAAGCTTTTTTTTTTTTATGATACTCTTGCTACCAAAACATATTAATAAAATATTGTTTCAAAATATTTTATAAGACTACAACTGTTTCAAACAACGTGGCCTACGAGTCCGCATGACAGGGTCACGTAGGACTCGCCAAACCGTTCCGTGACTTTGCAAGGAACATGACAACTCGTTTGGCAATTTTGTAAATAACACACTAACGATTTGATTTTTAAAGGTAAATTGTCAACAATTTTGGTGATTATGGGGTTTGGCAATTTTGTAAGGAATAACACGTCTACCGATTTTGAGTAGAAGTTGTCAACGTGTCTGACAACTTGATATTGAATTTGCTAATCAGTTTGACATTTTTAAAGGTAAATTGCCAACGAGTTTGGCAATTTTGGGGTGGAATAGGGTGTTGTAGTTTTGTTATTGGGGTCGGGCCCAAAATAGCTAAATCGATTGGCGATTCACCTTTAAAAAGGTCAAATCGTTGGTGATTTCAATATTAAGTTGTCACGTTGGTAACTTCTATTCAAAATCGTCAGACGCGTTGGGGTGTTATTTATAAAATCGCCAACTGTTTGGCAAGTCTTATGTGGCCTTACCATATGGACTCGCCAGCCACGCTATCCAAAGCCCTGTAACATATTTTGAAACAATGGTATTTTAATAATATGTTTTAATAACATGGTATTATAAATAAAAAGACTCATATTTCTATGTAACTTAGGTTCACAATTCTCTAATTTTTCACTCGTGTGATATGTTGTAGCTCATAGAAAATTATCATATCTACCTAGTATTGTGGTTGAAACTGATGTAATGTCTAATACATAAGCTGATGATGATTTCAGCTTGATCCGAGTTCGGAACTTTGCACTGTTTGCTTGGTACAACACGATGACACACATCTTAAGAGAGGGAATTCAAACCTCGTTGACCTTATGGGGAATTGCAATGCCATTTGGGCAATGGAAAAAATTTAGATTAAGTTCCTTGTATTTAATTTATTTTATTTTAAAATTAAAAAATGACATGAATATATTTTGAGAATAATATATATACTTTTAAGTTAGTGCAAGAAAAATATTTACGTGTTATTATTTGATTTGAGAATTGATGGTAATGGATATAAAAACTATTCGTCCTTGGCTAATCCTCAATTGTTAGATCTTTAGCATTTGATTAGTGGTGTTCGTTTTATAACTCTTTATAGTTATGCTTTTTGGGATGAGAAAATTCTAATTTGCTTTTAGTTAAAATCATAGTTTAATGGATGGAAACCACAAGGTCTAATGTAGTTGGCATTTAATTGAGTTTTTTTAAATATTTTGATAGGATTCGATCTCTAATAATGTGTATAGAGAAAATATTGTGAACAACACTAAAACCCTTTAAAAAGGTTTACAGTACGAGAAGATTAATCACTACTATTACTATTGATGGTGTACACCATGAGCAAAAAAAACAGTAGTTTAATGGATGGTATTCATTGGTTGAGTCATGTTTGTGGCAAACTGACAACCCCATATGTAATGTGAGAATAGAAATTCCAATTGCAACGGATTGTGTAGTTGCACTGTATGTAAATTCTTGTAAAATATGAAATAATAATGTTATCTAATGATTTTATTAAAAGTGAGAGAAAGAGAGACAATTGTATAAAATCAATATAGAAATATGTGAAAATTTTTCATAATTTGATTATATGTTAATTTTTATTATTTATAAAAAATGTGAGACATGAGACTCATAAAAAAATTTGATTCATGATAAGAGTTAACACATAAAAAAATCGTACAATATTCAAATGAGAATATCTATTCCCAAAATTAGTGAGAGTGTTGCTTCCCATTTCAATTCATTTCCGACAAAATGAAAATGTTCCAGTTTACTTTATTTACTTTTTGGTTCAATTTTCTGAACCAAATCCAATTTTATGGTTTTGACTAGTTATGAGGTGAAGTGAATGAGATCTTTCATATGAACATTTTGATTTGGTCCATTTCTTGTATGCACCACCTAGCATGTAACAAAAATATCTTGGTTTTGACAGGCAGCCATGAGATTGTGGAGGTCTTGTGAAGGATGTTGTCGGTAGGCTTGACACTTTTACTGGCACCCATAATTATCTACAAATAATACTTGTGATGGGGCGGATATAGGGTGAAGTTTTTTTTTCTGTGGGTAATGAAAATAAATATTTTTAATATCCGCTTGTTAAATGGGGTGGAAATGTAACTTTTCTCCTTATTCACAAGTACTTGATATATAAAATGTTTAAATTAATTTTAATCATATAAATTAAACTTTTTTGTAACACTACCTAAAACCCTAGGAATATAGGAATATTAATAATGGAAAATTAATTTTAGTTAGGATGTGTTCAAAAAGTTTGAGTGTTGGATTTTCAAATTCTCTTATTTTTATCATATGTTTGTTAATTGATTAACTTGACTAGTGTAATTAAATTTTTTTGTAAAGTCTTGTATTTACATGCTTTTATAATTTGTTCTTAAGTGATATCTACGTATACTATTGTAACTAATCTTGCACAAGATTAGCTTTTTTTTTTATTATTAGACATTATTGATTACAATGTATTCTAATGAATGTCAATATCATTTGGGTAAAGTCTATATATTAATATTTTAGCATATTTACTATCTTTAATGTATATATGTTGCATCTTAAGTCCATAGATCTTAATTCAAAAAAGAAATTTTTTGTCATAAAAAATACATAAATAAATTTGTCATAATTTTTTTTAAAAGATTTTATAAGGTAATGGATACACATGATATCTATGAGTACCCATATATCTGTAGAGAAATTACATATGGACACTCGGACGGATATGAGGCAAAGATAAAAGGCAATTTTAAATCAAGAGACAGAGGACTATCGTCCACCTCCATCCTATCCCATTATCATTCCTAACCATGTGATGTGGAGTTCATTGACTAAATCATCATAATGTCCTCAACAGTCAAGTGTTTGTGGACTATAGTTATCAATCTATGTCGTCAGTTAGGGCGTGATTGTTAGCTAAGGTCGAAATTTAAGGAAAATTGAAAACAAAATAACCAAAATTTATGTGATAAAACAAAGTGTTTTAAGTTTGGTGGTCTTTAATTAAAGTGTTTTCTTGAGTTATTCTTCTATTCTTTACTTCGCAACCGCTCTTACTACAAGTTATTTCTTGGTTGAGTGACCCAAATCTTGATTAAAGAGTAAGTACGAAACAATTAGCCGAATGGATAACCATATTAATTAACATAAACATCTCGTAGAGCCACCTCAGCGTCCAAATGACATGTTTTTACTGATGTTTGCAATATTAATATTAACCTGAGTCATTATGGTCACCAAATATGACTTAATTATGGCCTTCAACCAAGTCAACTTATGTTTTAAATCTTCTCTCGTTCTCATTAAATTGCTATATTATTGATTTGGCAATATTAATCTTGCATCTCAGCAATAGAGTGATTTGAACAAAATTACCCAATTTGGGGTTATTCTTAGCAATCACATAATTTGGGATGAGGCTTAAATATATTTCGGGTCTTTAACAAATTTTAAAGACTTTGGTTTAGCTCTTTAAAATATATTTTTTTGGGTTTTGATCAAAACTTAGTAGAAATATTTGATTTTAGTCACTATTATTAGTAAGACTATGTTAACAACTAATATAACTAACAAAATGTCTTATCAATAATATTATGTGAACAAAATAAATTAACCTAACTCATAATTAGGTCCAAACTGACCAATAACTTGCTAGTTGACTCAGATTTGTTCCCAAATAATAATTCACACATAACCCTAATTCGGTTCAAATAACGAGCTATAAGTCAGGTTTGAGCCAAATTATTGGTCATGTAAGTTTATTTTACTCACATGACACTATTACGTTATGCTTTGTTAGTTATATCAGTCATTAACAGAATTTCACTAATGATAAGAACTAAAATTAAATCATTTTTGATATGTTAGGATTAAAATCAAATATTACCACACACACACACATATATTAGGGACCTAAACTAAATTTCAAAAATTTGTCTAGATCTCAAAACATATTTAGACCTTTGGGACCACAATTCATTGCTAAAACAATTTTTATGGTGTGAATATCTTCTATTTATAATTGTGACGAACTACTCCTAGGAAGGCAGGGAAATGAAATGAAAAAATAAAAGTGGTGGCATACACTGAGTTTCCGTAGAACTGCTGACTGTCACCTGGGGGACGTACTTGAGTCGATAGGATTGTCAGGAAAACCACCTCGAGTTTAGCCTAGGAGCCTTGTATTTATAAAGTTTCAGGGCTCTCAACTTCTGATAACCGCTCTTTCCCCAGCCTGTCGACGGTTACCACTTCGATCCGTCGCGGTTTGCATAATGCGAACCAGTTAAACTTGCCTGTGTAATACGACATGCAGCAGTTATCTTTGTTGTGTCCCTTAGAGGTTATGCCACTTTCTGAATATGTGAAGTTATTTCCCCTTGTTGCCACATTGGATTGGAGGTTATTGCTTGTGTTCAAATTTGCTAACTGTTCCCTCCATAGGACTGACTTGATAACACAATTTTCGCTAAGTCTTGAAGCCTGTCACGATGTTCGTCCAATACGAGGCGACTACCATGAAGCTACCGTGGCAATTCTTAGATGAATTGTCATCTTTGCGAAAACTTTACCTTGGTCATCGACCTATAGTGTCAACGCCTTAGTTAATTGATGATTTTTAAGTCACCTTGATATCTGTTATCTCTTGACTTTCTGTCGCGATGAGTACTCCTTTGCGACCACTTCTCTTAGCTATCCTTTAGCAACTTCTGTCGTCGAATAGCTATTGTCGCAACCCATTCTTTAGCAAGCCTTGACGATTTTTCTAGCGCCAACAGTTGCTAACCTTCGCATCGCCAATGTTCTTACCATCTGCGTCGCCAACATTCATTTCGATGCAAACTCTTAATCAAAATTCGCTTCTTACTATACCACGAGCGAATTTTGGTAACCTAATAGGTCATACACAGGTACTAAAGATGGTACAAACAATTGGTTCCGCCGACAACATTGCCAACTTTAAAACTTTCCTCGTCGTCGTCTTCTTCAACAGCGACAGATGATGAGATGAGGGAGATGAATGGTGAGGGAAAAGGGGAATTAGGAAGAGCATTTTGGTCTTTTTCACTTAGCTGAGGGATTTTTGTTGCAAATATTCAATTTTTATAGGTTGAGGCACAAAACAAAATAAATCAAAATGTGTGTCATAACTATAATTTTAAAAGTTTAAATTCAAAAAGAAGGTGAGTACTATGCCATGTGTCTCAACATATAGGGCATCATCTGACCCTCCAGATAAGTACGTTCTCACAAAGGCGATTCTAATATTTTCTAGGGGAAAAAAACCCCTTAAGAAATAAGGGTAAAATTCTTAGACCTCCAGAAGAATAATGTTGGTCAGTTTACTTTCTTCATCTTTTCCTTCGTTCTACTTCCATACTTCATCCACTTGACTTCAATCTTCCGTCGGGTAAATGGCGGCGACAACCACCATCGACGGCGGCGGCGGCGGCGGAGAAGAAGTAGGAGGAGAGGACCGAGTCCTCGCGACGGCGCAGCAGATTCTCAACAGCCTCAACACTCCCAAAGAGGTCCGGGACGACATGCTCCTCATCTTCTCCAGCTTCGACAACCGCCTCTCCAGCATCACCGATCTCGTCGGGACCGGCGAAGACCTCGACCGCTTCGACGCTGCCGAGAAGCTCATCCTCCACCGGGACTCCTCCCTCTCCGGCGATTCCTCCCGCCACTCCGCCTCCCTCCTCGACTCCCCCGAAGACGCCGCCGAGTACCTCTCCGCCGTCGACAACGTCATCTACTGGATCGACCGCCTCTCCGTTGCCCCTCCCCCTCCGCCGTCGTCCTCCACTGCCAACTTCCGCCGCATCGAGATCGATCGCGCCGAGAACGCGATCCAGCTCGCGATGTCGCGCCTCGAGGACGAGCTTCGCCACCTCCTGATCCGCAACACCGTCCCTCTCGACGCCGAGAGCCTCTACGGCTCCATCCGCCGCGTCTCCCTTTCGTTCACCGACGGCGCCTCCGTCGCCGACGAAGGTCTCGAGAGCTTCGGCGAGGTCAACGATGGCGACTCCCAGCGGTTCCACGAGCGAGGCGCCAGCCTCGGCGACGACGTGTTCGTCGATCTGGTCCACCCCGACGCGGTGGCGGAGCTCAGGGAGATCGTCGATCGCATGATTAGGTCAGGTTACGAGAAAGAGTGCCTTCAGGTATATAGTAGCGTTCGTCGAGATGCTTTGGATGAGTGTTTGGTGATTCTAGGCGTTGAGAGATTGAGCATTGAAGAGGTTCAGAAGGTTGAGTGGAAGAATTTGGATGAGAAGATGAAGAAATGGATTCACGCCGTTAAGATTTCCTTTAGGGTTCTCCTCACCGGGGAGAGGAGGCTCTGTGACAGTGTGTTCGGCGAGTTGGATGAGATCAAGGAGATCTGTTTCAATGAGACTGCAAAAGGCTGTGTCATGCAGCTGCTCAATTTCGGCGAGGCCGTCTCAATTTGTAAGCGGTCGCCGGAGAAACTGTTCAGGATTTTGGACATGTATGAGGCCCTGAGGGATGCATTGCCCGAACTTGAGAGCATGATCACGGATGAGTTTGTGATTGGTGAGGCCAGAGCGGTGCTGAAGGGGCTTGGCGAGGCTGCTAAGGGGACTTTTGCTGAGTTTGAGAATTGCCTTAGGAATGAGACTTCTAAGAAGCCTGTGGTCACCGGGGATGTTCATCCCTTGCCCCGGTATGTGATGAATTACTTGAAGTTGCTTGTGGATTACGGTGACCCCATGGACTCGCTTTTGGAGATTAGCAAGGAGGATCTCTATCGGTTTAAGAATATTTTTGGCGGGGATAGTTCCCAGTTGGAGTCCATGACTCCCTTGGGCCGCCGAATGCTGTTGCTGATATCTGAGCTCGAGTATAACCTTAAGCGAAAATCAGAGCTTTATGAGGACGCAGCAATGCAGTGTATATTCTTGATGAACAATATGTATTACCTGGTGAGAAAGGTGAAGGATTCGGATCTTGGGAAGGTATTGGGGGACGATTGGATTCGCACTCGGCGCGGTCAGATACGGCAGAATGCTACGGGCTATCTCAGAGCCTCTTGGAGTAAGGCCTTGTCCTGTTTGAAGGATGAAGGGATTGGAGGGAGCTCTAGTAATGCCTCAAAGATGGCTTTGAAGGAGAGGTTCAAGAATTTCAACGCCTGCTTTGAGGAAATATATAGGACCCAGACGGCTTGGAAGGTACCGGATGAACAACTCCGGGAAGAACTACGAATCTCTATATCAGAGAAGGTGATTCCTGCATACCGCTCGTTTGTGGGAAGGTTTAGGAGTCAGCTGGAGGGCAGACATGCCGGGAAGTACATTAAATATACACCAGAGGATTTGGAGACTTATGTATTGGATCTATTCGAAGGGTCGCCTGCTGTATTGCACAACAACATAAGGAGAAAAGGTCAATAGGATATAGGATTCTTATAACAGTTGAACTCATTTGCTGAGGATTAGTTGAAGAAGATATCCTGTGTCATGTGTATTTTTATCTGGATAGGTGTTTATGTTACCAGTGTTAATGTTAAAAAAGAATTGGGGCTCCCCCCCACCCCTCCCAAAGAAAAGAAAAAAAGAGAATTGTTTTTCCTGCATCATACACTGTAATATATTTTTTTGTATATGTGCCGTGCAGGTTTAGTGTCTCGAACACTTCATATATATTATTGTCATTAGTCACTAATCTTTTTGAAACACTACCCTCCACCTCTAACTTGACTCAAATCCTGATCTTGTTTATTTAAATGTCTGCAGTTTGCTTAATTATCAGATTTCAATATGTGGAACTATAGGTTTCTTAACTGGAGTACACACTTTTTTGTGTGCATAATTTATGTTAGGTAAGGAAATTAGCTATAGCTATAGGCCTATAGCTGAACTGGATCTGACTTGGCTTCAAGAGGCCTGCTCAATAATGATCATTTATGAAAAGGTTTACATATGATGATCAGATTGTTGTGGATAAACCATGAAGAATTTGATGAAACAGAATAACAATTATCATGACATTGTGAGTGACAGTGATGTTGGAACTGAGTTAGTCATATTGGTTGTTTCAACTTATACATTAGTGAGCAGTTGTTGGCCAGGTATGACATGATCAAGAATGCCTTGGAATTGGGTGTTGTTTGACGGTATATTTTTGCACCTTTTACCGACAAGAGTTTGCACTATCTTTATTTTTTTTATATCCGTTAGTAAATCTGCCTATAAGGATATGCTACCTGTCTTTGCCTCAGTTTTACCTTGCAATATAACTCATTTGGGGGGATATACATATTCCTTCTGAACTGAACTCGCAAATAAACAGCATACTACTTTCCTCGGTCATTTGCATTATATATAGACTTTCGGACATATTCCATCTAGCACTTACTATCTGTTCAAAGTTGTCAAACGGTTTGGCGAGTTCGTACTAAAGTTGCCAAACTGTTTGGTGAGTCTTACGTGGCCCTATCACGCGTACTTGCCTGTCACGCTGTTCGAAACAGGTGTAATTCTATAAAATGTTTTGAAATAATGATATTTTGGTAATATGTTTTGGTAACAAGGTTATTATAGTAAAAAGCTCATAAAACTTAGAGGCTACTCATGTTTCTCCGCAGATTTACTATGGAGTGGACAGGTTCTAAAGTACTCATTGCATCTGAATCTGTAGTCAGTTATTATTTTGCATTTAACCTTTATAAATGACCAAAATAAAACTTGTCTTACTGAAAGCAAGTTGTCACTTTTCAGTACATTTTAAGTAGCATGATATGTGCGAATATGTCTCCTGCAGTTTTGGTGTCTTTTTCTTAGGGAGAAGAACAATTGTAATTTTTGCACATCAGTATGAGCTACTATTCTTTGATGAATGGTACCTGTCAAAACTAACATGTATTTTGTTAGGGAAGAATTGATTCTTTTTGTATTCTGTTGGGTTTGTTGAATTACCAGTGTCCTTCAGATAAACGGTGGCCTATTTTTCTGTATGATGGAAGGGAATTGGTTTGAAAGGTCTCATTGTAACTTCTTGCGAGCATAATTTTTTCTCTTGCCGTCCTTATGTTTTTTCATCTCGAGTGAACTTTTGCAAAGTATGACATTTGCGTCGTCTTTAAGGATTAGTCCCTCCTTCCTGTCCACCGTTAAATGTCATTTTTTTTCACTCAATATATTTAGATGGAATCAATGAAGTTTCCAAAAGTAAAAAATTAACACCGGGAGCGTTTTGTAGGTGCAAACAGAACATAATGGATTATTGGTGTAAACGTAAGTGGTTAACGTGGTTAACATTGAATTCCTCATTTGACACAATTTTCATTTTTAGCAATGAGAAACACTTGTATACTATTCCATGAGTATTATCAACTATTAATTTTTTTTTTAATTTTATATATAGATTTTAAACACTCTAAATTTAAATTTATGATTAATAATGTTAATGAAACATACATTAAATATGCAAATATTTCTCTTTAGCCATGATTGTTCTTATTTCTAAACAAGTGCTTTGTCAGACTTTGACTGTCTCCTTGTGATAGGGTACTAGACTAGTACTAGTTGTTGGTATTCTTAACCACCATTAATTGCGATTCCGGTAAAGCTCTTTGGCCTTGCAAGAGAAGAGAGTATCTTGGAACATAATGCAATCAAGGATATATTTATTCACAAACGAAAATGTCTTAAAAGCTCACGATTATCAGAATTTACACAAAACCTCACTCACACAGAGGTTAAAACGGGTTCAAGTAACTTACAAAGTGCTAATGTTACAAAGACCTACGAGACCACATTGTCAACCCTGATGAGAAACAAAAACCCTGGTGGAGGGATAGAAGTTATTCTTCCTTTTTTCCCGGATGCCCTTGTTAAACCCTGCTATTTGGAGGCATAGGAAGAACACCATCAAAGAAATCGCCAAAATAGTTGCGTGGCTCGTGTACTAGCCTCGAGATGATATCTCTGAGTGTGATCAGTCCTTCAAGGTTCCCATCATCATCCACAACATAGACCCTGTGAATCTTCTCATGGTCAAGCAGTTGAATCAATTCTTTGATTGTGCAGTCCTTTTTGCATGTAATCAAACCCCTTGAGCCACCTTCATGCTTCTCCATGTAGCTTCTAACTGCTGTTAGGAAGTCTTTGGCTGTAATAGCTCTGTCAGATAGTGTAAACATGAAATTAGTATCTTACAAAGAGAACAGCTAAGTTTTGATTTTACTAGGTGGGATCGGCTACATTGATTAGATCGAATATCAAGTCCTACCTATAGTCATGGTAGATTTCTGGAGCAGTTAGCAAGAACTGAACATCTTGCAGGCTTATATTACCGACTGCCTTGCTGCCGCCCCTTTCAATTACAGGCACCCCTCCGATCCTCTTTTTCCTCATCAATTTGAATGCTTGAAGCACTGGTTCATCCTCATAAACCTGAAAACAAGGAAACTATCTATTGTAAAGCTGATCAAGATTAATGAGCTTACTTGAATGGTTGAAGCATTAGCTATATATTTTGAACGTGGATATTTATTTTTGGAAATGAGAGCTGGCAAGGATTGAACTCTAGACTTTTGGTCATAGTATCTCTGACACCACGTCAAAGATAAAACTAAACCTGATGGATAGAGGCACATGAATGATATTATATGTCTCTTTATAATTATCTATCATCCGAACACTTTGAAAGACGATTACCAACCTTGATGATATGATTTGGTGTCGCCAAGGGTAGACCAACTTCAGATAGTTTCTTGATTCCCCAACTCTCAAACCACTGAAGACCAGCACATTCTGCTAACATGTGAATAACAGAAGACTGTGTAATGATGTTATCAATTCTGCCAGTACCTAAGTCCACCACAGGAACACTCTTCATCTTATACTTTGAAAGCAGCAAGAGCATGGTCAAAAACGAGTTTGACCTCTCCAATGCGAGAAATGGCGCCCACCGGAACGACCCCGAAATATCTTGAACCTGTTTTGCGCCAAAGAGTTAGCTAGTGAATGTAATGAAGCACTAAATGAAATTGAATCAAAGAATAAACCGATTTTTTTTGGGTTTCCCGGAGCATCCATCGCTGAAAGCAGTGATTAATCCCTTCGCATACTATAGGCCTATTTAAGGGGGTTTAAAGCTATTTCATGCCCAAGGCAAGAATTAAACCATCGACCATTGGTTAAGGAAGGAGAGGGCCCTTACTACCTCAACTCGGACCTCATGGTTAAAGATAAAAACTAAACTAAATGAATAGTGGCAACAAGAACCAACAAAATGAAAATTCTCTTTGTTTGGTTTGAGACATTGAAAAAGGGAAGAATATACAACCTTGGTGTTCTTATAAATTTCAGAAGAAGTTAGATCCTCAAAGAAATTCCCTGAAGTTGTTGCATCAGATCCAAGGCCTTGATCTTCAAGTTTTAGAGAAGCCATACCATTAGCTGCAGCTGCAATAGCAGTTCCACGGGATGGACTCCTTGGAGATGTAGGATCAGACTGCCAAACAACATCAAATTTGTCACATTGGCTTAGTGTTAAAAAAATATGACCACCCAAGAAAATAACTTCAATAATAACAATGTATCATATAGAGGGTGAGTTTTAGCGCAACGGAAAGGTTGTTGTCTTGTGACCTCCTGGAAAGAGCCTTTTTGCTTGAGGGATAAGGTTGCTTATATCTACCCATCAAACCCCACTAAGTGGGAGTCTCATGCATTGTGATGCCCATTTTAATAACAAGGTATCATATCATTTTTAAAATGGTCCATGATTGAATTGGAGACAATAACATGCATAGAAACAATCAAACCACCCTTCTACCCATTAACACAAATTCACTTCACCAAAATAGTGATGTAATGTTAAGACATAATATTAGTAGTAGTAGTACTAGACTCAATTAGAAAACCTATTAACATGTTTTTAAATTAAAAAAGAAAGAAAAAAAATCACAAAATTAATAGTAAGTTTTAATTCCTCTGTGAAATTTTACAGGACTCAAGTATGTAACTTATCAAAATTGAGATGCTAACCTGATGTAGAATCCAAACAACAATTCCAGCAAACTCAACTATTCCTATGTATCTGTCAATCCAACTAGCATCTTCAGGTGCATCAACATCCACTACAGGTGCACTCAGAATGTTGTGCTGTGCCAGTATTTTCACAGCCTCAGCTAAGGTGGCATCTGATTTTATCTCAATTTCTGAAACACACAACATCAAAGTTAACATTCTGAGCATGAATTAAAAAGAAAGATATTAAATGGGGAAGAGAATAACACAAGCTAAGTAGACTATGAGAATATACGGGCATCACCATCATATCAGTCCAAAATATCAGTGTTGGTTGTGTTACTTGTGTACTAGAGAGGGTGAACTGCGTCCTCTCAACTTTGCTTAACAAAATCAATGATATAAGTCATCAAATATGTATATGATCTGTCATGATAATGTTACATATTACAAAATTCTAAATCATTGGTTTTTTTTATCAACAATTTAATGACTAAACACGTTAAACTTTATCAATTACAATCTGTTTTATATTTTCAAGAAGAAATAGTGAAAATAAAATATTAAAAAAAAACCAACCTTATTTCTTATTTTTATTTCATATTTTTAAAATTTATTTCTTTCACAAAATTTTAAAAATAATATAATTAAAAATAAGAATTAAAAAACAAAAACCAAACATGTCCTCTGAACAAATACTAGATTAATCATCATCCTGGCATAATCAAAATTCTTTATTTTTAAAATCATCAATTAAGTGAGTTGCATAATTAATTAAAGTAATAACACTTAAAATCAATTTGGACATATATCAATTAAAACTTTTTTCATTTTTACAACTCCAACCTTAAAAAACGAACATGCTAATAGATGGGCAATTGAATAGAATACATGAAAAACCTTGGTTAGAAGGAGGAGGAGGGAAGGCAGAGACATGGATGCTCTCAAAGCAAGCATTGAGCTTGTCATTAGGACTTAGCTGTGACTCCTGAATGTCCCACAGATCCTCCACTCTCATCCCAATCTTCGCCTCTGGGCTCCTTGGACTCTCTCCCCCCATTGTTGTTCCCATTACAACACACTCTCTCCACTCTCACTTTCTCACTTTATCTCTTTTTTCTCTGTGACTCCAATGCTGACAAGCTTAGGATCTCACAATTCCCAATAATATCTAAAGAAAAAGAGGATCTACTAGTTCCACTTCACAAGCCACTGTACTGTACCCGGGATCACAACCGTTAAATTGACTCCATGATTGGTTGACCCATGGATCTGTTGAGGGGCATGATGAGGGTACACAGTATTGTGTGTTATGGAACTGCAGTAGCCTATTGGTAAACGTCCATGTCTTTTTCATATGTACATGTCATGCTCTTATCCAAATTTGTTAATGTTATCATCATCTGGAAAAACATCCTCATCCCGCTTTCTAGGCTAACATTGGTGTGCTGTGCTAACGTGCACGAGGATGCTTGGCGCACATTAATGAGTAATGCTTGAGATATTTATTTAATAAACTTACTTTTTTTTCTTATTATTTTTTATGAATGACATTTCATATTTTACCTTCTGCTTATTTTGTGCTATTCATGAAAATGAATATAAAATAAGTAGATTAATGAAGTAAATTTTAAACATTTTTTCATTTTAAAAGATAAAATAATGATTGATTTTTATTTCCTAGTACATTTAATAATTTTTTTTTCTTTTCTTATGATTTTTTATTTATTTATTAAGTAGAGCGATTACTTTAAATTTATCCTTAACAAAAAAATCGTTGGTAACTGCAATAATCAAGTGGTCAAGTATGCCATGCCCAAAAAATGTTGTTATATGTACTACTTTATTGACTTACACCTCACAATCAACAGATACAAATATCAACTCTCTATCCAAACTGGTAACCCTATCATTTGCAAAATATCTTGGTCCTGCCTTTTAACTATGGGCTAACTTGGTGTGATGCACTAACGTGCACTCTGGGTGCCTTGCGCACGTTACTTCATTTTTTTTATTAATAAAATTTTTAGGTTGGATTTTTTTAGAATAAACTTTGAAATTCACCTGAATGATTTTATATAGAAAGCATCTTACATTTGCACTGGCAACGCGTTGAAATGGGTATTGTGGAAATGGAGAGCAGAGAAGCAAAAGGAAGCTTGAGTGTAAAACATAATAAGGTCTTAAGTAGTTCTAATGGTGTTTTGTGGGATATTGTGTGTGGGGGGAGGTGTATCTAGTGATCATCAGGTTGGCTTGGCGCTAGGGGGAGGGGGTTTTGTTTTCACTTGTCAAGGAACGCAGGGTTTGAAAGGTAAAGATGGGGCTATGGTGGATGGGAGTCTTGCAGAGGATGAGATATCAACGTCTACTGCGACGGTTTCTAGCAAGACACTAACCAAACCTGTGAAGCGAATGTAGTTCCATGATAATTAGGTGCTAGGGAATACGACTCTGCAACGTGTAGATTTGCCGACGAACTTGGTGGAAAGTAATCTAGCTTTGTTGGATACTTTAGTGAATGGTAGGTTACTTGCACTAATTAAGTTTAGTCCGAAGGTGTTGCAGAAGGTCTCGTGGCCTTGGCGGGACGCTCTCGTGACCAAGCGATTGAGAAAACCATTAAGTTATGCGGTGGTGACTGTGGTCACTGTCCTCAGTCGAAACTGAAAATGTTATCGATAGAGGGGTGAGTTGTTAACTCAGTGATGGATACCTCGGTATCACTCAAATAGTAAGTATTGTAGACAATATCATGGTATATAGATACATACATATATACTGAAGGAACATGTATAATAACAAGCATATTATATAATTGTTATCTGAAAGAAACTAAATAAACTGTACATACTGAATAAGCAGAAGGTTTTGAATAACTGAGTAAAATGAATTAACTACTAGAAAGCAAAACTGACCAACGTATGTATGTCCACGTCCCTGGCAAAGGGATACAATTCAAGGGAGCCACAACTCGACTTTATTTCACCAGGATAAATCTAGGTGGTTCCGGAACACACGCAACCCGGATATCTGTGAGGGTAAGCATACCCTAATTCTAAGGAGTCTAGCGCTCGGGGGTTTGATAGGGCACACATGCATAATTGAGGAGCTTGACACTTATATCTATCTACTGTTGGGTCTGGGTTACGAGGTCGTAGGACCTCGTACTGTTCTATGTCATGTACTGTTCTGTATTAATTGTCATAATAAAATTAAATTCATCACTGGATAATGTATCTCCATATAGTCAATGTCAGGTTTTCTGAAAACCCTTATGCTTCAATTCATGCTTTATATTTCATCTTTCCTTGTTTCATTTTTACACAAAAACTCACTTGTATCCCATTGACTTTGTACCTTAACGTGCTTGACTATAGATCCCAAAAACTTCATATTTCAAGTGAAGTTAATTTAACATAAATTGTATCTTTCTACGTTGGTCAATCATTTCTCTATCTACATTCTTTGATAAGTATAAAAAAAATCTACATTATTTGACAGATTTTTATTCAAGATCCTCATCTTGCTTGATTATTTCAATAGCAATGTAAACACCATATTTTGTCTGAACTTTTGATAAAAAAAATAGCAAAAATGATGAAAAAATAACCTTTATTTTAATTTCCCATTATTTAACATTTGTGTTGTAACTTTTTATTTTTTTCTTAATAATCTTTTTTTTATTTCTTCTTTAAAACTATTTATAATTTAACTTTGAAACATTTTTTTCAAATCACTTGCTATCCGTAACTCAAGTTTCAAATCATTTATCATTTTTTAAAAAAAAAATAAATCATAACTTTCAAATTGTTTTTAAAGCAATCATATCTAATCTAATTTTCAAAAATCAAATCAAAGTTGTAATTAACCAAATCATATCATCTTAACCTAATTTATTTATTTATTTTATAAATTCACAACAAACACAATAAAAAAAGGAGGCAGCTAGCTAATAACCTACACTAGCAAGATAGCCAAATGGTCATGGTGATCCATCTAATTCCATTAACCAAAACAATACCCTTTGCCAATCACTAAACTCAATAGCTAGCAGCACCATAACTCTCCACCCTTCACCCACCTTGACACACACACGGCATATTATACATTCTTTTTTTCAATTTTTCAAAATATCATTTTCATAAATAAAAGACATTAAAAAATAAACATTTTTTTTAGAAAGAACTATGTTTTTAAGTTCTTCATTGCACTAGGGTATATAGAAGCTCAAGTCAAACCAAAATTATTTTTTTCTTAATATTTTTTTCATTGTTTTATTTTATTCCATTTCGTTTTAATTTTGTTTCATGTGTAAATATTCTTTTCAATTTAAAGGGGGAAATAAAGATTTTTGAGTTATTATTTTTGCATAATAGACTCTAAGGTAACCGTCATGAGACGGATGTCATAGGGTTGGGGTGATTAAGTTCCCACCATTCTCTCTGCATAATTAGACTCCTTAGCCTAATATCTTTAAAAGGACCAATTTTCCTCAAAATAAATGTTCTTTCAATTTTTTCCTAAATAAAAATTGGCAACGACTACATTGATTTTATTTCGTTTTTGTTGTCCCATCGCCATAACGCCCTCCGAGGACGTTGTGACAAGTAATATTAAGTATAAAAGCGTTGTTGACAACAATATGTTTCCTATCTATTCCATTTAACTTATGAGATCTCTTTATTTTTGTCCTCTTCTGGGATTTTATTAATAGTTATCTCTTTAGGCTCTTTTCGAGCATTTGCCTATATATTATGACCATCTTGACTAAGTGTTTCTTTCCTCTTTCAAGTACTTTCATTAGTGGAACCAACCGTACTATCAAGTTTTAGGTTGACTTATTTTCATTTGCACAAATAAGTTTATCCTGGGACATCATCTCAAATTGGAGCATTTGCAGTTGTACATGAGGTTTTCATAATTCTTTGGGTTAGTAAATAAATTTTGATTTGCAATACTTTGCAAATGTATCTTTTCATGTTGTCTTGTACAAGGATCTAAATATGATAATGATAATGATAATATATTCATGCAATTTTCTGTTTCAACTGCTTATTTTCTCCTCTTAATGTTAAAAAAATTATTTCATTAAAATGACACTTATAAAATCTTATCGTAAATAAGTATTTTATTGGTTCAATATAGTCTATAATAATAAGGGATTCATAATCAATCATATGTTCCCAACATTATTTGAGGTCTCATCTTTGTGCATTGTTGTGCTGGAGAATTTATAATAACTTGTTGACATGATGCATACAAGTATTGCTATATGCAAGATAGCATGTCCTCATGTTAAAACATGATGTTTTGTTATTATAAGTAATGATCTAGTTATTAATCAGAGGCATTTAAACAATTTTGCTAGACTATGCACGAATAAGAGCATGATGCTCTTAAACTATTGTTCCATTAATCATTAAAATCTTGAGACATTAACTTACTATTATTATTAAGACAAATTGTCTTAATGTCATTATTTGATACTTTGCTCTTAATTATTTGAGCAAACAATCTCGTAAATTTTAGGTTATGAATTAATAATATACACACATGTGATCATTTATTTGATACATCTATTAAAAATATATGTAATTATAAGTGGTCAACATGATGTGTGAATGAGCCCACATAGTTCACCCCAAATACATTTCATAAATGCAAATGATTTTTTTCACAATTTTAATAAGTGATTATCTCGTAATTAATTTCTAAGAACAAGGAACACACGATAATGATTTAACTCAAAAAATCTTGTGGCTCTTAAATGAATTTCAAAGTGAATTCTAAATAATTATTTGCATCATAATTGAACCAGGACGACGTTACTGAATATGCAACAAAATTAGGTTATAATAATTGCAATATGGAGATATTTAATGTTCTACTTATTTACAGTCTCAACATGATATTCATTTCGGCAAATATCTTTAACTTTTAACAAGTTCCATTGAGACAATGTAGATAATATGAAATTATTTATAACAAACTTTGTCCCTCCAAGTAGTACTATGTCAGTTCTTTTAGAGCATTTAATCAATTTTGTAATACCAATAATGGTTTAATCGTTCATAATGATTTGTGTTTCTCTTGGAAAAAGAGTAATAGTTCTTCTAGAGTCTCCTGATATGAACCTGAAGAGGAATTTGGCCCAATCTTCACGGCGTAGGCAAAACAGGAATTCAAATAAAACGGACAATTGAAAAGAGGGATATGAGCAAACACTCCAGATTTGGGAAGGGAAAAGTAGGAGTGATAGACCCTAAGTTTGTGGAGTTCAATGACCTAACAATTGTAATTAGCCAACCAATTACATTAAAGGGAAACGTGACCTACTAATTAGACGATTGTTCAACCACGAACACAATTAAACCAAACCACACAACAGCGTACCTGGGTTGAAGCACGAATTGGGGGCTTTTGGGAATTTGAATCACCAACCTTATAAAGATGATTGAATCACCAACCTTACATTGATTATCCACTACATCAAAAGCCACTAAAACTATGCACTAAAATTCCACCTCCCAAAGTTAAATGCTCCACTAATAAAATTGGCCGTAAACTTCACCAACCAAAATGGCCATCTAAAAGACTTTGTTTCTTCTTGTCTTCATGGAAGTTGAAGCATTTTGTCTTAGCTTTCAAATGGCACCGGTTTCATCTTAATTGGATTACTACAGCCCAAGTTATGACCCAATTAGAAGTTGTTAACTGGTATTATGTATGGGGTTGTAGGTCAATTGCAAGTGTAAACTTTAAAGTAGATCGAAGGAGGCATAGCCGGCGAACAGGTATGGGGTCTAACTCAAACTTTGCACAATAACTAGAGTATGCATGGTAGTTGTCGAATGATGTATAGAATAAGGTAGGTTAGAAATCGAAGCGTTACACGTATTGTATTCAATAAATAATGGTTGGACGACAAATTTAAGTAAAAAATATGGTTTCTTAGGTAAGCTACAACAACCCAAAAATTAATTTTACAAAAAGATTGGGACGCTCTTTATCGTGCGCGCAGGGGGGAAATCCATCGATTTGTACTTCGAAGAGCCCATATGACTTGGACTCATGCGCGCGAGCCCAACTCCATTCTCAATTCTTTTTACTAATATAACAACTACTAAATGTATATAAACACTTAAAATGTTTGTGATCTAACTAATGTGGGACTAGAACTTTTACTATTTTAATTTAATTTCCTAGCTAATTACTTCCTCTATTTTTCTAAAATATTATACTTATTTTTGTCTATTCACACTCCCAATCACATCAACTTTTTTTAAATAATAATAATTATTCCTTATTTTTTATTTTCTCAAATAGATGAGATTTACTATTGCATGTTAAATTTTATAAGATATGTTATTATTAAATATTTCTTTAAATCTTTGTATTTACATTATCTTTGCCATTAATCTTTGCTTATATTATTTATTAGGAGTTTGCAATGAAACAATTAATATAAGCTTATACGAAGGAAATATCCTAAGTTACAACAAAGACATGAATTCAAAAAACAGAGATATGTTCATACATCGGGTTCAAATTTTTTAGTGAAAAAAGTTAAAAGAAAAGAGCATGACACATTTTTTTTTAATTTCAACAATAAAGCAAATCGCATATTCTAATCATATAATCAATACGATTAATAATAATTATTTTGAAATCCGATCTTTCAATAAAGACAATTTAATACATCTTATTATGTAATTTAAGCATTTATGAAATAACAATTTTTTTACCCAATTTAAAATATATTTATGAAATTATTTAGCATTTTATACTACATTAATTATACATTATACAAATGTATCAAAAATGATAGTCATGTTTTCTTTCTAATCATTTTCATAAATGTATATTACTAAAAAAATTAGTTATTGACCTTCCTTTCTATTCCATTTGTGATGCTTTTTGGAGACAAATCCATCCCTATTTAGAAAAACAATTTAAATCATTTTTATTTAAAAATAAGATGCAGCTTAATTCGAATATATATTACACTTTTTATGTTGGTCAAATGATTATATATTAACTAAATTAGAACATTTTAGTCTCAATAGATTAAAGGATTTCTGATTTGATTTTAAATGTTCAAAATATATGATATTACTTTTTTCCCATTTTAATATGATATTTGATTAATTAATGACGAGTGTCTCTCTCAATTTGAATAAATCGGGTTAAAATTTAATTTATTTCTAAAATTAAAGATAACCTAATTTTAAATTTGGGTATAAAAATAAAATATAATTGTGATAATTTAAATCTCAATTAAGTTCCAAACTTACCAATAATTAACATGATTCTTTCATATTAAACCACGTTCCATTTTTATTATTCTAAAAATATTTAACATGAAATTTTCATTAATTTGAAGATAATGTAAATCTCATTATATTAGAATATGATTATAATATGATTTGAAAAAAATTGATTTGAATTCGACTTAAATAAATTTTATATCAATTAGTTACTAAATCAAATTATTTGTTACTAGATAAATTTAAATTTAAATTTGAATTTGATTTCAGTTTAAATTTCAAATTAGAAATTCAGAAGACTGTATTTCAAATTTCAAAATATAATATTAAATAAACTAATAGCATATTTTACACAAAAAGGTTCAATTATTGTTACTAAATCAAATTTAAATTTGCATTTAATATTTTAAAAATTCGTATTGCTTTGAATAAAAATTTATTTGTATGAGTAACAAATTTATTTGTATGAGTACTAAATTTATTTGTTGAATAATTATTTTCTAACTCGTTATACATTTTTTTTATGATAAGCTCCAAGATTTGATGTATCACATTTTTTGGTTTAATCTTTTGCTTTTTTATTCAATTTATTGTTAATATCTTTAAAAAAATTAATATAATATATTTGATAATTAATGTAGTTTAATTCTCAAAACATAAACACATTTTCTACACTCAGTTGAATTGGTTAATTCTCAAAATATAAACGCATTTTCTACACTCAGTTGAAAGAGATTCTTTTTTCATGATTTGGAAAGTGGCATTCTAATTTTTTTAAAAGAATATTGTAGTTGACATTGAAGAGAGAGATATATATATATATATATATATATATATATATATATATTACAATTTGGCTCACATTCCACAAATGAAACTTTAAAATATTATGTAACAATAATCAAACATTTCTGATGTAAAAAAAATAAATATCAAACAATATATATTCTTATTCAACTGCACACTTATTCAGCCTTGTGTCATGCTCATTAGAATGAGTCATTTCTAGTGGAAGGATGAAACTATTTTATAAGAAATATATATATATATATATATATATATATATATATATATATATAAAAGAACAAAACAGTACTATAAAAAACAAAGCACTGAATGAAATTAAATGATAATAGTGTTTCACATTACCTTAAAGGTGCGTGTGATAGCCGATTTTAGTTGATATTTTTAGATATCTTCACATAGAAATCTTACATCCTTGTGTTTTTTTAAGAATAAAAATATATATTATTAGACATTTTATATTTTTGGGATGAAAAAAATTCATTTAATCCCACCCCTCTTAGGGGCTTGTGGTTCGCGGAATCCATGGGAAGGAAATGTTATCTAAACACACACAATTGCCCTTGTTTACATTTTTTTCCAACAAAAATCGTTTTCAATAATAATTTTTTTTTCAAATATTTTTCTTGCAAAACATTCTTGGTGTCTAATATTATACGGTTTCAAAATTTAACCTGATTTAGTTTTGATTTAATTTAATTTCTTGGCTTATTGGAAATGTTTATATAAAAAGATTTTAGGGTTGTGACTTATTGTATGTCACATTATTATCATACTTCTTTTTATAGGAAGTTAATTTTTTTAAAAAGATATAGTGTAAAATAAAATGTTAGACAAATGTACGAGATTCTACATTATTATAAGAATTGAATGTAAGAACATTAGTAGGATATCACCATAGGTAGAATTGGAGTTTTTTACTCTTTTTCCCCTACTGTTAGAACAAATTACTAAAATATCCTCGTTTCAAAACATATAACCTAACTACCCCTGTTTTGGCTGAGGTGGACGCCGCGAGACGCATGGACGTCCACGTCAGATTCCCCAACACGGTTGGCAATTTTAGAGCAGTATAGAAAAACGGCATTACACTGAATTCGCCAATACGGTTGGCGAATTTAGAGCAAACCCACAAACCCGTAAAACACTAAAATCGCTAACACGGTTGGCGAATCCATCCCCGCGTCAACATAAGTTTACCCTTCCCCCTTCCCCAATTCTCAAACACTTCTCTCATTTGCTAAAATTCACCTTATCTCTCTAAAATTTCCTCTCTCTAGAATTCCAGAGGAACTGCTGCAGCCGCTGCACCATTTCGATCAGTTCATCAGTATTTGTAAGTTTTTACTTATGCAATACTTATTAGTTTAATCAATAGTTTTTGCTGCCGATTATAACATTGTAGTTTTTTTTGCTGTTTATAAAATTGTATGTTATATGTATGGAGCTGTTATCTGCATTATTGTAATATAATTTGTATGTTGTTGTTGTGCGTCTAAGTTGTTGTTGTTGTGGCATGTTGTATAGATTTAGGGAATAGATAAATTCTTGTTGTATTTGTTATATCTTGCATGCATGGATTGTTGACGTACAACACGTAAACCCTATAGCCTAGCCCTAAACCCAGCACAAAACCCTAATCCCTAACACCTAAAACCCTAGCCCTAAACCCATAGCCTCAAACCCTACGCAAAAAATTATGAACCCTAATCGAAAAAGCCTAAACCCTAGCACAAAACCCTAGCCCAAACTCCTGGAACCCTTGTCCAAACCCCTAAACCCTAAAACCATATCCCAAAACTCTAAGCCTTATCCCAAAATTATAACCCCTAAACCATATCCCAAAAACTCGTAAACCCTAATCCCTATCCCAAACCCCAAGCCCAAAACCCTAAAACTAAACAAAACCTAATACCGTAACCGTAACCCTAACCCCAGACAGATAAAACCAGAACCTAAAGCCTAAACAGAAAACTATAAACCCTAAGCCGTGTGTGCTTGGATTTCGATTTTGCAAGCCATTTATCCAAGTGGATGAGACTCATTTGTATGGGAAATATAAGCAGAAACTTTTAATTGCAACGACACAAGACGAGAACCGACGACCATTGCCGCTTGCATTTGCTATTGTAGACGGGGAAACAAAAGAGGCATGGAGTTGGTTTTTAGCTTGTCTGCGTGAGCATGTCAACACAACAACAGGGGATATGTCTCATATTTGATCGACACAAGAGCATAATCGCATCAGTAGATAATGTGCACCTAGGATGGCAGCCACCTCATGGGTATCACGTGTACTGTCGACGACACATTGCCAGCAATTTTAACAACAAGTTCCACAACGTGTCCCTAAAGAACTCTTTGAAACGCATAGGTAATAACCACGATTTTTTTTCGCTTTGTCTTTCCCTAACTTGATGAATCACATAGGCAATAATATTAGTGTAATATTTATAGGTCGTGAAGCTTGTCGGCCCAAATTTGATGCAAGGTTGGAAACCTTCACTGAATTAGAGGACGTTGCCCAAAGAAAAATAGAGTTTAGCATATGAAGATGGTGGCCGAAGATTTGGTCATATGACAACGAACCTGTCAGAGTGCATCAACGGAGTCTTTAAGGGGGCAAGACGTCTGCTAATAACAGCTGTGGTGCAAACGACTTATTTCAAATTGCTGGAATACTTTGTCAAGAGACGGGCCGAGGCCGAGAAGAAGCTTTATGTCGAGCATCAACAATACACTGATGCTTTTTATGCAATCTGGGGTCCAAGCATCGACAAGGCAAGCTCCCACATGTCACCATGGTCAATAGGCAAGCAACAAAGTTTCTTGATGAAGAGGCATTCAACCCTCAAACACAAGAAATTAGGAAAAAAATGTACTTTAAGCTTGATAGAGGGTTAGTATGACTATGGGATGTTCTAAGCATTGCACTTTCCTTGCTCCCATGCATTGGCGGCATGTTCGGCAAAGGCGATTGATCCCCACCAGTATGTGCATCCTGTGTATACGAATGATTATGTTCTTAAGGTGTACGAGGCTCCGTGCTAGTTTATCCTCAAGTACTATCACGTCGCCCCTATTCAGATTAATCCGAATGGTTGGGTGACGCTTAGGGGTTTTGAGGAACTATGTTACTTTTGTGGCGTTCATGCTTCTCCCTATGTCTTTTTGAGCTTGTTCTATCTGGGCAGGCAAGCGGGAGGGGGTGCCACACAGGGTTCAGAGGCTTGCTGTCTTTGAAGTATCTCCCTAACAAAACCATTTTCACCCCCTTTGAGGAGTCTTTTCTTGGCTTCAAGATTCGCTATGTGAAGATCTTCCTCAAGGAGGAGATTCGAGGTGCATTTTTTGATTCCCACGGGGCTCCCCTTTTTCCTCTTTACTGGAACAAGGGATGGGTCTCAAGGAATGCGCCGAAGTTTGTGATGACCGAGTATGAAGAGAGAATGACAAAGGCGCCTGTAGAGCATTGTGCGCCTAAGCCCTTTGCGCTTTCTAAGCTTAAGAGTTCAAGCTTTAGGAAATACCTCGGTTGGCTTCTTATGTTGTTGTTGCCTCCTTTTGCTTTATCATTTGGTTTGTTATGGTGACTAATGAGTTGTTCTCTCTTTTTTTTGTTGTAGGCAAGATGGCTCCTCGAAACCTTGCTGCCTTGCTCTCCAGGCGCGATGCTGAGAGAAGCTCCATGGTCAAACCCCGATCACCTCCGGCTAATCGCGGACCTCTTGTCCTTAACCCTGTTACCCCAGTTGGGTATGGGACTTTGGGATATCTTAGTGTTTCGGGCGCCCCTATTGATAAAGTAGAGACCTCTTCTAGTTCAGAGGACTTGGTGTCCCCCACCCATAAGCGCACTCGCATTAGTTCCTCCCGGGGGAAGGAAAAAGTGAGTGATCCTCTAAGCTCATATGAATTTGTTGATGTGCCTCAGGTGTCTATCTTATCTTATAGGTATAACCCTCACTATCTTTATGAGAACCTCATGAGGGAAGATGAGAAGGAGGATCTTGAGAAGGATCAGTCGGTAAAGGAGTGGCTAGGTATTGGGCTTCGCGGGGTTGTGCAGCTTTCTTGTGGTGCGGTTATGGCTGAGCAGCGAATGGCTTGCAAGGATGTGCAGATAAGGAACCTTAAATGGGAGATCAGGGAGGCTCAAGAAAAAGCCCAGAGTGTTCAAGAGGAAGCTCAGCGAGGGGTTCAGGAGGCTACCTCCCGAGCTGAAATGGCTGAACGAAAGCTGGCAAAAGAGGAGGAAAGACTCGCTAGAGTGGAGCCTTCGAGGACAAGGAGAGGAGCTCGGGTGCAAAGATGGAAGGACCGTGCTTCGAAGATTGAGGACGCCTGGTACAAGTCTGCCGTGGATACCACAACGAATTTGTTGGACCAAGTGGAGCTCTTTTTTCCTGGGGCTGACCGTTCTCGTTCGGGTGGTGGGGTCAGAAGTTGTTGAAGAGGATCCTGATGGAGTTGAAGAAGAAGAGCCCCCGTCCGAGCCGAGCAGTGATTCTGCTCAGGAGGATTAGCCTCCCTTTATTTTGTTGTATTTTTAGGCGAAGTTCTTTTGTATTTTCATGCTTATTTTCATGAATTTGAGAAACTTTGGCCTACAGTACTTATAAGATCCTTGGATATTTTATGTGTCTTTTGCATCCTTGTCTTCTTTTTTTTTTTTTTTTGCAGACATTTTGGTTGCAAGTTTGGTTGTTTTGATAACCTCTAAGCTTGCGTCCAAGCTTGATTTTTGGATATCAATTTATTTATATATATATATATGTATATATATATATATATTGTTGGCCATGGCT
Source organism: Nissolia schottii (assembly GCA_003254905.1). Taxonomy (NCBI): domain Eukaryota; kingdom Viridiplantae; phylum Streptophyta; class Magnoliopsida; order Fabales; family Fabaceae; genus Nissolia; species Nissolia schottii. The sequence goes on along the minus strand of QANU01060254.1, from coordinate 142,817 downwards.
TTTGGTTGAGAAATATCTTCTTTTGATTGACCTTAGGCATTTCTTTTGGGAAGGAAGTTCTTCCTTATATGAGTAACATGTAGAATATAGAAAAGTACGAAAACTTTATTGATGATCGGCCTGTGTACCGTTTATCATTTGGGCCTGTTAAAAATCCTCCAGGAAAACCTGGGTCAGGAAAAGAGTACCCTCATGCCAAGCTTCATTCTATGAGGTTAGATATAAAATTTGTTGTTCCCTCCTGAATTTTTACCGAGTTGTATTTCTTCTAGTTCTTCCTTGGGTTGAGGTTGCTCCTCTTGTCGATCTAGAACGTCGAGGTTTACCACCATCGTCTCATCTCTGACTCCCATGCTTTCTTCTGCAACTTTTCTTTTCTGACCGACCTCCAAGCTAGCTTGGTTACACCTTCGTGATAGTAGTTGGTCAGCCTTTATTGTGATGACTTCCCCTTTCTCTGAAGGGAACTTCATTGCTAAGTGGAGGGTGGACACCATGGCTCCCAGCTTGTTAAGTGTCTTTCGGTCGATTATGGCGTTGTATGCTGACGGTCGATCAATCACCAAAAAATTAACCTTTTCTATTCAGCTATTAGGCTTTGACCCAAACGTAACATGCTGTGTGGTGTACCCGTCTGGGTCTATCCTCTCTCCTATAAAACTGACGAGCTCCGATCGATGAGTTTTTAGATCTGAAGAGTTTATTCCTAATTTGTTGAAGGCATCATGGAATAGGATGTCTGCTGAGCTGCCTTGATCAGTCAGGACCCTCTTTACCTCGGCGTTAACCATGATGACTGATATGATCATTGCGTCGTCATGGTCAGGTGCGATTCCCTCCCGTCATCATTAGTGAACATGATATTTAGCATCAAAGGTAACTTTCGAGAGGCTGGATTGCGAGTGAATACATGCATCACCTCTTTGAGGGGTTTTTTTCGCGCTGATCTAGATTCTCCCCCGCCCGCGAATCCACCTGAGATAGTATTGACGGTCCTGAGGGGTATACTCCCTTCACTGTTGGTGTTATCAGGGGAGTCGAGGTCTTCGTCTCTTCTTTTTCTTCTTGTGTTCCTTTTGTCCGCTCAGAGTAAGGGGACCTTCGCCTATTGGGCGTTTTACCCCTGCTCTTGACGAACTGTGTCATGATGTTTCTTTCTTCTTTGATGAGCTCCTCTAGTGCTTCTTTTAAGTCGATGCAATTGTCAGTTTTGTGGCAATGAGATTGGTGAAACCCACAAAATGGCAAATTTTTTTCTTTTGGGAACGTTCCTCAAGGGGCGAGGCGTCGGAAGGTGGACGATGTTGACGATCTCCTTCAGGATATGAGAGGGGGTTGTCGTTTATTCAGACCAGCTTCGAAACTTCCAGGGTTTGGTGGATACCCATCCTTCTTTGGTTAGTCTTGGTTTGGCTTGCTAGGCGGGTTGAAATCTTTTCTTTGTAGGGCTTTTCTTTCCTCTTCCTTGTTGATGTGTACTTCTGCTCTTCTGTTAAATTCTTCGAGTGTCTTTGGTTCTTGTCCAAGGACTTCTTCTGAGAACGGGGTTCCTGGGCGAATTCCAAAACAAAGTGTCATCAACCTTTCTTCGACGGTGATGTTTTCTACCATATTTGCTTCCTTGGCGAAGCGCTCCAAGTAATTGCGCAGGGATTCATTCTCTCCTTGGTTAACGCCCAAGAGGCCAATAGCTGTCTTGGGTTACCTTTTGCTGGTGGTGAATTGTAGCACGAACTTTTGGAAAAGGTCTTCAAAACTTGTGATTGACCTTTTAGGTAGGAAGAATAACCACTCCTCTACTAGTCCAGCGAGGGTTAGTGGGAACACCCTGCATAGGACGGCATCAGGTACTTGCATCAACCAGGTTTTGGACTTGAATGTCGTGAGGAGCTCCTGTGGGTCTGAGGTTCCATGATAAGCTTTCGCAGTCTGAGGGAGCGTGAAGTTCTTTGGCGGGGTTAACGCGAAAAATTTCATCGGAGAATGGGCTGTCGTTCACAATGGATCCTTCATTCCAACGTTGCTCTTCGGAGCTTCGGGTTAGCTCCGAGTGGACGAAACCTTCAGAGTCTGAATCTACAGTCCGTCTCGGAGAGTTTTTGTGTCAGTTGTGCAGCTCACGGCGGCTCGTGTGTTGGGAATACCGAGATGGGACTGGGGAGTATCATCGATGAAGACTTTTGCGTCGTTGCTTTGGATAATGAGTCATGTTGGACTTCCTCTGCTTCGAGGCTGGGGATGTGGTCCTCTTTCTGTTCCTGACGTGTTGGGGGGTAGGGAACCTTTCCCGAGTTTGAGGCCTAGGGTGGTCTTCACGCTGCAAAAAGGTAGGTCCCTTATTGTCCCCCCTTTGGTCTTGATCCCGTGGCTCCTTTTTCCTGGGTTTGTCTCTCTGCTCCAAAGCTTTGAGACGTCGTTCTTGTTGTTTGATGAGGTCTCGAAGTCTGAGGATAACCTCTTAGGGATCCGTGTTTTTCTGAGAATTTGGAACAACTACCTAGGACGGGATATGTCGTCCATTGGGTTCTCGATGATCTACATCGTTTTCCCCTATTATGGACGCAGGTAGTCCATCCCAAGGGTCAAGTTCCTGATGCCGCGAGTTCCCGACTTCTCCTTGAAGTATCCCTTGTCGGACTGGGGGGGAGGGGGTTCGCAGCGACGTTGTTGGCTTCCATCAGGGCACCAGTAGAAGGGGGAAAGCTGACACTTACGAGACAATATCAAGCTTCCCACAAACGGCGCCAATGTTCGCAAGTAATTCGTATAGGGTGCGAGGTTACCTGAATGGGTGAGGAAGGCACCTTAACGGAAGCTCAAAGGTTGGGGGCGAAAGCTCCGAGCGGGTTCGGAGGCTCGCACGAAAGCTCCAAGTTGGTTCCTTTCGGAGAGAGTGTGGCGGTGAGGTGTACCTGCAAAGGCACTCCGACACTCAAGTAAGCACAGAGATTAGGAGAATTCTCCAAGAGGAGAGTGAGAGGTACCTGGTGACTTGAGGGGTCGAGTGCTTTTATAGATGAGCTTAGAGTGCAAAGATAGAGGTAAGATAGAGATAAAGTGAGGGGGTTTGTTTATCCGCTCCCCGTTTTATCTTTTCCCGCTTATCCAGGAGTTGGTTACAGACTGGGAGGAGAGGTTGCCGCTATCTCCTCTTGGCCTTGTTGGGCCGGACCGAGTTCAAAGTCTTTGGGCTTACGTCATTCTCCTCCTCTAAGCGTCATGAGGCTTCCTCTCTTTGGGCCAATCCAACCAAGTGGGGAGCCTCTTCTGCTCCTTAGTGGGTTGTGCCCTTCGGGTCTTTAGAGAATGTGAGCTCCTCCCCCTATTAGAGCGTTAGAGCTCTCAGACCCAGTTTTTAGCCCATAACATCGAGAATTTAAAATGGAGGTCATTGGAGAATGTTTTATTTTATGGTATTATCTATATTTAATATGAGTATGGAGTATGATATGATATGATGCCATTAATAGAATGATCAATATCTCAATCATGATCTTTAAAAAAAAATAGATATCTCTAAATCAATCATTTCGCTTGTATCATTGTTCATGTCATGATTGACTTATCTTTTGAAATGAGTATTTTTTTTTCTCTAATAATTCTCTTTTAGAGATATTTGATAAACATCATGCAGATGCACCATTGGTACATGATGGTTGTATTTATTATATTTATTACAACAACTTTGCTACTTTTGGAGTTATAGTTTGTCGCATTTAATTCAAGGAATGGCCCATAACCAACTAAGCAACTTTCATGATTTTTCATGAATAGCTCTTCATTTTTATTGAGCTATGTATAAGAAGACAAAATTTCAATTCAAAATATTCTTATAACTCCTTTTCACATATTGCTACAATATGAGCATATTTAGACAGTGAAATATGAAAAATATTTTTTCTAATTAATTCTCGTTAGCGATCTTTTCATTACATAATTTAAATAGAAAATTTATTTTAAAAACTATTAAGTTTTTATCTCACTATCAGTTTTAAGATCTTATAATCTCAAGTGCATCCAATTTTTTTTTTGGATGTGAGTATCAAATTATGTTTTATTATTCGGTAAATAATGAATCAATGAGAATACGATTACCAAATTAGAAATACTCAGAATTATAACAAAATTAATAAATCATAGATACGCAAAAATAATTTTTAGAGTAATTACATTCACTTCAAAGAATGTAAAATAATAAGCTTCATTTGCTTCAAGACATGTAAAATAATAAAATTCATTCAATTTTGAGAATGATCTTTTAACATGTTTACTTTTGAGAATATGTAAATATAATCTTCTTAAATAGATAAATAATCATATTTTTGAATGATTTTGAATGATGATGATGATGATGATGATATGATGCATTCACTCCTAGGAATGACTATCAATTTTCTTGGAATTTATTGTTAATTTGTGGGAATGGTTATACTTTCTTATAGATATAATTAACGTTCACTTCTGAGAATGATTATATATTTTTTCATCATACGATTATGATTCACTTATGGAAATGATTTTATTTTTTTATATATCTCATTACTGATTCACGAGAATATTATCATATTGGTACCATTACCATTCACTTTAAGAAGTGATTCTATTTTTTTCATTGGTACCATTACCATTTACTTCTTGAAGAAGCGTTCACTTCGTGTTGATAACGGGTTACAAAATAATAGAGAGAGTAATAAAGATGGAAGAGAGAAAGAATAGAAAAGGAAAATACTGATCTTTATTGTATTGATCATCTCAATGACATCTTCTACAATGAGTACTAAAAAGTTCATTTATAAACCAATGGTAAGAATACATATGATCACATTAAATCTTTATCATATATATATATATATAATAAGATATTAGTGTGCCTTGACAAACACGAATGTCAAGTATTGCACATGGATAACAAAAGAGAAAGAGGAAAAAATGATAATGTTATTGATTTTTAAAGTGAGGTTATTTGGTAATAAAAAAATCTGTCAAAGCTATTTTTGATAAATAGAAATTGTGCACCAAAACGAAGTTATTTTTTTTCTACCCTCTTTATATATACTAACGTCTTTTTATAAGTACTATGTGCTTGTCAAGTATTAAATAAATTGATTAAATTGTAACTATTAAGTATATGACAGAGAAGTGAAAAGGAAATATTAGTTTTTTTTTCCTTTAGCATTTGTATATTATTATTTTTTGTTTTTTAAAATGTGTGGTGGGATGAGCTTTTTTTTTTTTGAAGTGAGACTAAGTAAAAAGTTGATGAAAAAAATTATAATTTATACTAATAGGGAGGGTAAAAAGGGAAAAAGAAAAGTTGTGCACGTAGTTATATTGGGGAAATAGATATTAGTGTGGCTTGAAGACATGATTGCCTATTAAGCAAATGTTTTTATTTTTATAAGGAATAGTTATTTTCAATGGTAATTATAATGGTAAGTAGTAAGTAATGAGTAATTATTATAAATTGTAATCATAAAGATAAAAGTGAAAATAAAGTTGGACACTAAAAAATAATTATTTTTTAATATCCTCTTTATTTTATATATATATATAAAACACATTAGGATAATGACATCCGCACATAATAATATTTTATAACAAATATAAATTAATGTTATATGATATGGTTAAAAAAATTTATATTAATACCTCAAAAATAAAAGTATAACAATGTAATTTGCACTCAATCTTATAAATGATATTCAATATTTATAAGGACAAAATATAAATAATGTAATAAATGTTATTTATAGAAGTGAATAAATTGATAAGTTAAGTCTTTTAATTTTTTTTACGAAATAGTAATGTGGCAAGATTTAATCTGATTTCCATGACTTTTTTTTTGACAGTTAAACTCAAATTTTAGTCAATGTTATAATTTAATTAAAAACTGCTAAATCATAAAGCCTATTGAAATTGGGTCAAATTACAAAGTAATAAACCTTTATAAAATAAATAAAAAGAACCAATAAAACAAAATCATGCATATCCCATCTCTCTCACACACCTTTCCTCTCTTATGTTGAAGGCAAAACAAAAAAAAATCCAGGGAGAGAGAGAGAAACAAAGCAGAGAACAAAGAAAGAAGCAGCATGGTTTCAACGAGACGCAACAGTGGATCTCTCTCCGCCAACAACACCAAACGATCTTCTTCTTCCGAAGACAACAACAACAACAACAACCACAATAAACCCCCTTCTTCTTCCCCTAAGCGACAAAAGGTTCCTCCTTTCCAATCCCCAAAACGGATGCCCTTTATACCCTTTTCGCTTCATTACCCAGAATTTCAGGCCCCCCCACAAAAATTCCTCTTTTTTCCGTCGCTTTATGAAATTAGGGTTTTTGATTTTTTTTGTCTGTAATTTCAGGTTGACGGTGGTGGTGGCACGTCGGAGAAACCGACGCCTGCGGCGGAGAATTCCAAGGAATTGCGCCCTCCTGACGCCGCCGCCGATCCCAGAGAATGCGGCCCTGCCGATGCACAGATCGAAGGCGACGAAGTCAAGGCCGATGTCGCGCCGGGCACTCCCGTGGCGGCTCCGATCGCCGATGGTGCGGGTTTGGAAGTCGTGGTTTTCAGATTAACTGATTTTTTCTGGTGACACTGAAACGGTTAGTCGTGGGAAAAAAATGATTTTTTCGTTTTTTTTTTTTGAAGGGTCTTCACCGAGCTTGGCTGGTGATAAACCACGGGGTTCGTTCTCTTCCTGGAGTATATATCCGAAGCAAAATCCAAACTTTGAGGGTACAGTTCCATGGTGCAGGCTCTTGTCCCAGTTTGCTCAGGTAATTGTTCTCATGTTAGTGATTGTTAATTTGTTACAGTCGCTCACAATTTTGATTGAGTGTTGAATTCAAGTTGCATTTGAACCTTTTTAATTGTGAAATTCAGATTTTTTTTTCACCTTGGAAATTGGAATGTGTTTATTGCTGCAGAATCCAAATGTTTCCATTTGCACACAAAACTTCACTATTGGTTCTAGTAGGAATTCCAACTTCCTGTTGAAGGATCAGAATTTGAGTGGAACTTTGTGCAAGATCAAGCATACCCAGGTAAACTTTAGGATTTTGCTATGGAGTTTTGAAAGTTAGGTTTGATGGGAAAAAGCTCAAGCTCGTATAAAGTAAGATTGTCTCTGTGAAGGGACTTGCACACAGCGCACGTTATTCATTTAAGGTTGAACACCCTCTCACTTTCTCATTTTGAAGGCAAACTCACTTTAAAAGATCTAATCCAGTTTGATGTGGTTGTGTGAGGTATGTTATGGCTGAGCTTTTATTGGCACATACCTTGGTACTTGATAGATGGATCATTTTACCTAGTTTTGATCGTAGCTTCTAAGTTGTGTAAATCCTTATCTGGAGTCGTGTGCTTGGTTGCCCTCTTTCTATTTTGTTTGAGGTGAATATCTTAGGATATGTATGTGCAGTATGATTACTGTTGTTTCTGGAAATGATCAGCGTGAGGGGAATGCTGTAGCTGTGCTAGAAAGTACTGGAAGCAAAGGATCTGTGCTAGTAAATGGGACGCTTGTCAAGAAGAGTACCAGCCGCGTGCTTAACTCGGGTGATGAGGTGGTTTTCGGTTTGCTGGGAACTCATGCTTATGTATCCTCTACTTATTCCATTTGAATGTCATTTTTTCCTCGCTCTTGTTCTTTCTTAAAGGAGCATTATTAGAATTCTGTAGTACTTCTGGTTCTCAAGTTATTTATCTATTCATTAGTGTCTGCATGGGTTTCCTTGATTCATTTTGACCTAGATTTTTCAGCAACTAAATACTGAAGCAGCATCTAAGGGTGCAGAAATTCAGAGTGGTGGTGGCAAGTTTGTGCAGCTTGAAAGGAGGACTGGAGACCCTTCAGCTGTAGCTGGGGCTTCTATTCTGGCTTCTCTGTCTAGCCTCAGACAGGATCTTACAAGATGGAAGTCTCCATCTCAGTCTACCAGTAAACCTCACCAGGGTGCTGATGTTTCTAGTCATTCTGTTCTGCATGATGGTACAGAAAATGAGCTTGATGGCCTGGAAGGCAACTCAGCTCCAAATGAAGGGACTGATAAAGCTGCTGATGTTGGAGCTAGCAACCAGAATTCTCCTATGGATTGCGATCCAGATGATGCGGGCACAGAGGCAGGCAATGTAAAACTTTCTGGGGTGAATGATTTCCTAAGGCCTTTCTTGAGGATCCTAGCTGGATCTAGTTGTAAACTGAAATTGAGCAAAAGTATCTGTAAACAGGTGTTGGAAGAAAGAAATGGGACAAGGGATACGCAAGCTGCATCATCTTTGGGCACGTCTGTGCGCAGTGCAGTTTTTAAAGAAGATGTTCGTGCTGCAATACTGGATGGGAAAGATATAGAAGTGTCCTTTGACAACTTCCCATACTATTTGAGGTATAATTATCTTCTATTACATATTTATTGCAATGTTATGTAAAAGATTCTACAAATACATTAACTCTGGTTACTTTTCATTCTTTTTATTTAGAAATTCAGCATCTATCTATTTATATCACTTTTGATTTTGAAGCTGTTCTATGCGTTTGGTTTTATGGTCTTCTATTGATGATGGTTCCATATCAATTTCTAGCTTTTTATCATTGCATTTGTTTTGTATCAATGTCTGTTGCTGTGACAGTGGCATAAAACTTGGCATCTAATTTTGAAGTTTGCATTAAAGATTCTGGGATTGTTATTTCTTAAAATAAAATGAATTTCTTTGTTAGTGGCTTGATTGAGTCCTTGCATTTTGCTTGAATTCATCCTAATAGCTTATTTCCATCATGGAATATGAATTTGTTAACTGCATTTCTGATCATACTTACATCTTTTTGCAGTGAGAATACAAAACATGTCCTAATTGCAGCTTGCTTTATACACCTGAAGGATAAAGAACATGTAAAGTACACAACAGATTTTACAACCATAAACCCTCGAATTCTACTCTCAGGACCTGCAGGTGTGTGGTATTATTACACTGCTGATCTCCTTCATCCATTTTTTTTTTGTGGGTTTTAACTTTCTTGTTTATCTTTAACTCATTATTTCCTTCAATTGCCAATATTTGTTGTTTGCAGGATCAGAAATATATCAGGAGATGTTGGCAAAAGCACTTGCACAATACTTTGGAGCTAAATTGCTCATATTTGATAGCCATTTACTTTTGGGTGTAAGAAAAAAGTTTCCTTTGTTGGTCTTATATTGGGTTAATCCAAGCCAACCTCTTTTTGTTGATTAGTCATTGAGAGGGATTCTTTTTACCCGAAATTCTGATAATGAGTCTTCATTTGTTGTGTTGATAGGGTTTATCGTCCAAGGAAGCTGAGCTGCTCAAAGATGGATATAATGCTGAGAAATCATGCAGCTGCACAAAACAAAGTCCTACAGCCACAGATGTGGCTCGGAGTACGGATCCATCAGCTAGTGAAACAGATACTCCTAGCTCTTCGAATGCACCTACTTCATGTGGCCATGACTCTCAACCTAAGATGGAAATTGATAGTGTACCGTCTACCTCTGGGACAGCCAAAAGTAGCACATTGAAACTGGGTATATGCTCTGCTGCTTCTCTCCCATCTTAAAAGAGCCTTAATTTTTTCTTAAGTTTTGATGTTTTCTATTACAATTCTGCAGGTGACAGAGTAAAATATAGCTTATCATCTTCTAGTGGCCTGTATCAGACATCTTCAAGGTACATTGTTGTTTACACCTTACAATACATCCTTTTCCATGTATCAGATTAACTAGAGTAATTGACTTGTTGTCTATCATTGTCACCTATGCAGATCCTACCTGTTATGTATGATATATTATTGTAATTGATGGAAATCTTTTCATGTAAATTGAAAGAAAAAAGGGTCCCCTAAAGTGAGATGGGTTATCCACTCTTACATCAATAAAATGCATTGTTTGTGGGCCCCACTAAGTGATCTAAAGGTGGATAATAAATGCATTGTGTGGGGGGGGGGGTTGTCAATGTGACTGCACTGTGATAATAAGTAGCTTAGGCATTGTCTATGCATATGTTATTTCTTCTGTATTTGTGCTTATGTGTAATTGTCTCTCTCACTCTGCTCTAGGTTGTACTTTAACATTATGTTTGGTGGGGTTTTTTACACAAACTTTTTTTTTGGTGGGAAATGTGGTAGGAAAGAAAATAGGCGGGATGGAAATGAGGTATTAAAATTTGATTTTCTTATCTCTTTATCAGTAAATATATACACGAGGGGCAAGAAAATGGAGTCATGGAAATTTTGTATTCAATCATAACTAACTTTCATGATATACCAAGCATTTTGCAATATAGAATACTTTAAGCAACTTGATTTCATTTCTCTTCACTTGAATATCTATCCATTTTTAGTAGAACACAAGTCTAATATTCTTTTATGCTTAATTCATCCATATTACTCTGGTTCTAGACAATGTAGTGTAACTTCCACCTTGAATTTCCATTCCTCCCATAACTGTTTCCCCCATTTCATTCATATCGAAGTATCAAACAAGGTGAAAGTGTTTTTTATTTGTGGTTATAAGTTTGCTTTTGAATTGCACCTACAGAGGCCCACCTAATGGAAGTCGGGGAAAGGTTGTCTTACTCTTTGATGATAATCCCTTATCAAAAGTTGGAGTAAGATTTGATAAATCCATACCTGATGGAGTTGATCTTGGAGGTGCCTGTGAAGGAGGCCAAGGATTTTTCTGCAATGGTAATGCGTCTTTGTACAATTTTTTTTTCCAATCTTCTATATTATTGCATTTTTTAGCTTTATCTTGGCTGAGTATTTTGAAGTTGTCCTTTTCTCTTTCCAGTCAGTGATCTTCGGTTGGAAAACACTGGTGTTGATGAACTGGACAAAGTACTTATTAATACGTTGTTTGAGGTTGCCTTTTACTCTACCCTCACACGTAATAAGAATTTCTTCTAATCATAGTGTGCTTCAATATTCAAATTAGAGCTTGTACATCTTTTTTGTTTCAGGTTGTGCATAGTGAGAGCAGAGCTGCACCTTTCATTTTGTTCATGAAAGATGCAGAGAAGTCTATAGTTGGAAATGGAGATCCATATTCCTTTAAAAGTAAGCTTGAAAAGCTTCCGGACAACGTGGTGGTAATAGGTTCACACACTCACACCGACAGTCGAAAAGAGAAGGTAATAATTGTTTTGTTGATGACAACCACGTTGTGATGGAATGCACATTGAGGCATTAGAAACTTTGCGATGTATACCATTGCAGAAAACGAATTTAACAGCCCATGCCAAGATGATCTGGGTTTAAATTTTATTTGCATACCATTTGGTTTAGGTGCATGAAATTTTGTTGAAGAATGAATGTCAGA
>QANU01060254.1:111209-131449 GCA_003254905.1 Nissolia schottii | reverse complement strand
ATATATATATATATGATTTTGTTCTATTAACTGAGAAAGTTGTGTATAATGGCTGAAAATACAAAATTGGATATCATATGCATTTGATCCTTCTAATTTTCCTCTCACCCCGTCTAAGTAAATGCGAATAAGTGATTGTCATTTTGTTCTATAAAAAGTGATTAAGTTGTGGTATCATTCAATTATCAGGTTTTGTTTTATAAATTGAGAAACTGAGAAAAGTTGAAGTAAGATACAAATTGGATATCCGATGTATAATCCTTCGATTTTCTGTCATCCCGTATAAGTGAACTTGTATAATGATTATGTCATTGATACACAACTATTTTCCTTGCAGTCGCATCCTGGAGGTCTGCTTTTTACAAAGTTTGGCAGCAATCAGACTGCACTTCTTGACTTGGCTTTCCCAGTAAGAATTACATCTCCTTTTGAGTTCATTTTTCAGGATTGCAGACATATGCTTGTGTTTTGCGTATCTTCTTATGTGCAACCTAACAAAAGTTCTTAATGGCTTTCTCAGCTGTAGTAACATCACTTCTCTAACATTTTTCAGGATAGTTTTGGAAGGTTGCACGACAGAGGAAAGGAAGTCCCAAAGCCAAATAAAACTTTGACTAAGCTTTTCCCAAATAAAGTAACAATTCATATGCCACAGGTAAATGCAGTGGATTTAACTGTCCTCAATCATCAGTTTTTTTTGTTTTGTCCTTGCATAATATATTCATATTATGTTTCCTTATAGGATGAGGCACTTCTAGCGTCTTGGAAGCAGCAACTAGATCGAGATGTTGAGACTCTCAAAATCAAAGGAAATTTGCACCATTTGCGCACGGTAAGTATCATGTATGTGCATGTAATGTTAATTTAAACTTCATATTTGACCATGTTGCACTGTGTAGTGATATAAATGTTTTACTGTTTGTGAATTATAAGTGCAGTTGTGACTCTGGTGTTCTTAACCAGTAATTACAATTCATCATTTTTTTGGTTACCTGAATTATCAAATTTTATTTATAGGTTTTGAGCCGTTGTGGGATGGAATGTGAAGGACTTGAGACGGTGTGCATTAAGGATCAGACACTTACACATGAAAGTATGTTCTACCACTAAGTGCTTACAGATCTGCAGTGTAAATCTCTCTCCTATATCATGTTTTCTATATTTCAGATGCGGAGAAGATAGTCGGTTGGGCTTTAAGCCATCACCTCATGCAGAATTCTGAAGCTGATCCTGACGCAAAGCTAGTTTTGTCTTGTGAGAGGTAATTAGTAATTTATGCTACTGGTTATTTGAAATATTACATATACTCTTTTTAAAGTTTTATGCTATGTTTACTAATTATTGTGTTACTTTACCAGCATCCAATATGGAATTGGGATCTTACAGGCTATCCAGAATGAGTCAAAAAGCATGAAGAAGTCTCTTAAGGTGATTTTTATGAATTCTTGCTACTTAGTTTGTAATTGATAGTTATTTGGTAGTTTGTTCTTACCTTTACTGCCTAGAGGTTATTTATTGAGAGTTTAAGAGTTGCATTAAGAATGCTAGATTCTGAATTATTCTGCTTCTTGTGTTGTCTGAATTCAGGATGTTGTAACAGAAAACGAGTTTGAAAAGAGGCTTTTGGCTGATGTTATTCCACCTAATGAACTTGGTGTTACTTTTGATGATATTGGAGCTCTTGAAAATGTCAAGGATACATTGAAGGAATTGGTGATGCTTCCTTTACAAAGGCCCGAGCTTTTCTGCAAGGGGCAATTAACCAAGGTTTAACTTTATTTACAGATTGAAATACACTCTTTTGTTTAACATGCATTCTGATTTTGATATCCATTGATAGTTGGAGTTAGATATCTTTGTTCTTTCTATTCCTTGTTTTTCTTTTGTTGATTTACTCACTGACTGATTTTACTGTGTGTTCATGCCCTCCCATTTCCTATCTGTGAAAAAAGGGGGGGGGGGGGCACAGAAGAATTGACTTGTTTCTTGCGAGCAAGACGCATAACTTATGTTGGTTAAAACCTATCATGAAAGCTAAAAGCATCTGTGAGATGCAATTAATTTCAGAAAACTGTTTTTAGGATATTTTTGGAACTTTTCTTATGTAAACATTGTAATATACCTTTGTTTTTGTAAAAATTCAAACATTAATGTTGGTGATCTTTTCCCTCATCAAAATATAAATCATTCTGATTGTCTGACTGAGAACTCCCTTTTCGTGCAGCCGTGCAAGGGCATCTTATTATTTGGTCCCCCCGGAACAGGTAAGACAATGCTTGCAAAGGCAGTTGCCACTGAAGCGGGTGCAAACTTCATCAACATTTCCATGTCGAGCATCACATCCAAGGTTAGATTTACTTCATGGGTGTATTTTAATCCCTCCTTCGTCAGTATGTTTGGCATGTTAACTCATGTTCTTCCCTGTTTTTTCTTCAGTGGTTTGGTGAGGGTGAAAAATACGTGAAAGCTGTTTTCTCCCTGGCAAGTAAAATTGCGCCAAGTGTTATATTTGTTGACGAAGTAAGCCTTTTACATAAAATGTTACTGTTTAATTAATTTATCAGCTGAAAAGTAAAGCACAGCGAATTGGTATGGCTGTGTGTGTAGGTTGATAGCATGTTGGGCCGGAGGGAAAATCCAGGGGAGCATGAAGCCATGCGAAAGATGAAAAATGAATTCATGGTGAATTGGGATGGCTTACGTACAAAGGATACTGAGCGAGTTCTTGTGCTTGCAGCCACTAATAGGCCTTTTGACCTTGATGAGGCTGTCATACGGAGGCTGCCACGGAGGTGAATAGTGTGTTTTGAATTCTCTTTTTTTATTGTTATTTCCTTTTTTGTGGGGGGTGTGGGGTGGTGGGGTTGATGATGTTGAAGTTTTTATAATCTTTGGTCTTTCTGCAGATTAATGGTAAATTTGCCAGATGCTTCCAATAGAGCTAAAATATTAAAAGTAATACTAGCAAAAGAGGACTTGTCTCCTGATGTTGATCTGGATGCAGTTGCAAGTATGACCGATGGATATTCTGGAAGTGATCTTAAGGTTATGGCTATTCCTTTCCCTTTTACTATATGCTCTCTAAAATGGTAATGTGACTGTTAATATTTGGGGTGCCCTTGTGCTTGCTTTTATATTGCAGAATTTGTGTGTAACTGCCGCGCACCGTCCAATTAAAGAGATTTTGGAAAAGGAAAAAAAGGTATGACTCGTCCAAATGGCGTTCTAGTAGTATGCTTGGTACTTGGTCTTTCATTATTGTTGACTGTAAAGTTAAAGTTAGGATGACTCATGGAATCATGATGCATCATTTGTACGTTGATCTAATATGTTTGATGCATGACAGGAGCAAGCTGTTGCTCTAGCAGAAGGTAGACCTGCTCCAGCATTAAGCGGAAGTGCCGATATCCGGTCTTTAAACATGGAAGACTTCAAACATGCTCACCAACAGGTACATGAAACAATAATCGCTTCTATTCAATCCCTCCCTTTCTTTCCCTTGAGGTCTCCAAAAAAAATAACATAACTTCATATATTATATTGCGGCAGGTATGTGCAAGCGTTTCCTCTGAATCGATAAATATGACCGAGCTTTCACAATGGAATGAACTATATGGCGAAGGCGGTTCGAGGGTGAAGAAAGCGCTCAGCTATTTCATGTGAGAGCTTCTCCTTTGTACAAACATCGTCCCCGTCCCCCCTCCCCTCCCCTCCCCTCCCCTCCTCTCTCTCTCTCTCTGACTGCCTTCATGTTCTATAGCCTACATATTTGTAGTTTTGCCGGTCCCCAAAGGCTTGCAGGGCTTGTTGCGGAGCCATTTCGTTTGTAAAATTGAATATAGGTTTTTCAGTTATTTTTTCTTTCTTATTATGGGATGGTGGGGTTTGAAAGAAGTGGGTGCCCCTTTGAGAATTTTGGCCAGGCTCTGCTGCTTTTATTTTGTTCCTCATCCCCCTCGCCGCCAGCACAGAAGATGCGGGTTGAAATTTTTTTGTTTTAATTTGCCGAGCCTGAGGAAAACATATAAAGAGTGTCATGACCCCGTGAAAATAGTTGTCACTCCTAATGAGAACAATAAGCATTTAGGGATGTTGACTATTTCCTATTGTTCTGTACATATCATGCATGATAGAGCTCCTTTTAGTTTATTCCGTAATTATGCTAATTATTGAATACTTGTTGAACTATTCAATGATACAATTCTCAATGTTCGAGATAAATTTTTACTGATGGCTTTGGTCAATATTCTATGCTCACACATGTATAGTATACGACTTGAATAAGCTATGCTTTTGTGCCATGAAAAGGATAGGAGAGCTTGGAGAGAGGGTATTGGTAATATTTGATTCCAACGTTTGAATTACAATAAGATGTGCCGGAATAGAAGCTAGAGATCAAAAGGAGGTTATGGTCATGCTACATAAGCAAGCTAGTAGTTATAGCTTGGGTATGGTGATGCTACATGATAAAGTATTCGTTTGTATGACCACTTGTTAAAAGGTTTAAAAGAGAGAGTTGAATGTTTTCATTACATTCAATGTAACAGGTGTCTTGTCGTTATGGCGCTTGTTAATTAATCTCGAAATATTTAACGACTAAGAGACTGAAAACTAATAACAGACTAAATTTCTTTTCTATCTTCAATCGTATGTATATTACGTTAAGTAGTACAGGGCCCTCTAGAATATTTTCTTCAATTACTGGTCACCTTTTCTCATATTCTAGAATAATTTTTCTATATGTTCTTCCCATCAATGATACACGTTATCCTTACGTACATACTTTAGAATGTTTCAAGCATTCCTTCGTAGCATTATTTTCGCATGACATCAACCTTATCCTTAGGATTATTAAACGAAAAATAATTATAAACTCTAGAGGTTTCATTTTATCAAGTACACGACAAGAAGAGAAAAATAAAGGGGCATTAACATTGTTGTGGGTATGAAAAAGAGAAATAAGAGGCAGAGTATTTTTAAGAATAAAATGTGAGAGTTTTCTCTTCTTGTTCTTCACTGAACATGACAAACTTATCAATGGATAACTCCATCGTGGCGTTCAACATTTGGTATTCTTGGTTCTTGATGTGTTATATACAAAAGTTAAGAATCCTCTTTATCCCAATTATCTACGTTTCTAGGGACATGTTCCTTAAGGATTTAGTAGGGAGGGTCTTATTCTTTGTTTCGAATCAAAGTGTATGTTGGGGTTTTAGGATCTTTATATCCTTGGGGTTCCGCATCAAAAAGTGAGACAAAAAGTTTATCCTATTCTTTGTGTCGAATCAAAATGTGTGTTGGGGTTTCGAGATCTTTATATCCTTGGGGTTCCGCATAAAAAAGTGAGACAAAAAGTATGCTCTACACTTGCCTTACTATGAGGATCCCGTGTATCAGAAATGCGTGTGTACACTGACATTTAAAAAGTTGTAGTAAAAAATATTCTTTTTTGTTTATTTTTGTTTTAAGTATGTCATTAAAAAGTGAGATACAAAGTATACTCTATACTTGCCTTACTATCAGGATCTTGTGTACTAGAAATATGTATGAACTTTGACATTTTTATAAATTTATTAAAAAATATTTGTTATTTGTTTATTTTTTAAAGTTAATTTTATTATTACAGTATGAGCGGTCGTTGCGAACTAGACACGTGGTTATTGAGCCATTGAATCCCCTTATACGACCGTATCTGTGCGAAATGTTTGATGTAATAGAGGCAGTATGCCCACAAACAACCCATTCGCCGTACTACAGACTTTATCAACTCGAGTCAATCGGATATCAACCCAATTTGACGTCCCTCTGGTAACACTTGGCGCAGATGTTTCAAGAAAAAATACCAAGTATCTCCTGTTTTACCCTCGACAATTGCAAAGGTAATGAGAACAATGTTTTGATTATCATCTTGTGTTGATGTCATCAACAAAATACCCTTGTATTGTCCATACAATGTGTTCCATCCACCTGGATCATGTGTTTGCAATAGTTAAATGCGTTAATGCAAAGACCAAAACCTAGAACGCACGTCAAAAAGTTATAGTATCTGTCCTAATAGATCCATTGGCATTGTAAGCATCAACAGTATCGACTTCTTATGAGCATGAATTATCAAAATGTTATAATGTAATAAGCCAATATGGCAAGTCATTGTAGGACTGTTCTCAATTGTCGTAGACTTGTGCAATTTCCTTTTGCTTTGTCAGCTAAGCCTTTCTGTATGATGGCCAATATCCTTTGTAGTCCATAACAATTGTGGCTTTTATCGGCATTGTTGGCTTTGCCCTTATCTCTGCCAATATCATGCCAACAATTTTGAAAGAACTCAACTTCGAGTGGTCTTCTAGAAGCAACTGCTTATTTTAATGTGACCCTAATAAGCTATTGGCATCCTTGGCTATAGTTCTTGCACTTGCAGAAATACGCCGCCGCCGGTTCAGACTCTTTAATTTTGTAATTCATTCCAATGCGCAAGCAATGGCTTGCAACAACTTCTTGAACTGCATCCTTATCACCAAAATACTTCCTTATGTAGAGATCACCACCTACAAAATAATCATTATACAAACCTCCAAAATTAGATGCACGCATCCCCTCAACATCAAAGGTGCACAAGAATGTTGGTGAATGAATCATAACCATTCAAATATAAGAAGGTACCAAATACCAATACCCGCATACAAACTTAGGTACCGACGGAAGAACCTTAAAACTAACATAGGGAATTTAATATAGGAAATTAATCAAAAATGAATTTACATTAATTTATTAATAAGTACTTTTGGTACACAAATTAAGCAATTGAACTACAATTACTAATCAACAAATTTGCTATTTTGATACACAAGATCCCCTTCACGAGGTGAATGCAGAGCATACTTTGCATCTCTGTTAATCTATTGAAAATTAATATAATCAAATATTTGTTAGACACATCAAAATAAAAAAAATAAATTAATTATATAACAATTTAAGTGAATTTATGTTAATTTATTAATAAGTAATTATATGGAAGTTTAATTAAATGTAACTTAAGCAATTTTATTGTAATTATAATTTATTAAGCAATTAAACTACAATTACTAGTCAACAAATTTGCAGTTTTGATACACAAGATCCTCTTCATGAGGCGAGTGCAGAGCATACTTTGCATCTCTGTTAATCTATTGAAAATTAATGTAATCAAATTTTATTACAATGTTGATGGCAAGAGTACCTGAATTGTTGCTAGTTCCATCGCCTTTAGAGATGTCACTTTCATGCTCACTCCAGCTTGCATCGTCATCTTTATCTGCTAATATCTCATCATCTGACAATAATGCTGATTCAACGTCTTGCTAGTACACTTTGTTCGAACTTGGACCAGAATTTAAATCAACGTTCGGACCAATCTCCTGAAAATTCACAAACATATCAATGCTACTCAGATGTGTTTTATAATTTTCGTATAAAGAAAACATCTGCTGTGCTTGGACGTCATTCAATATCATAACAGGTCGATATTTAATCAACCCATTCATGAAAGACACTAGAGCCTTATATCTTATTCTTGTTATGCTCTTTTGAAAATGAGAAAAAATTACACCACACAAATTAGAGAATGACATAAACAGCCAAATTACAATAAACTCGACACCATTTTCACTATAAACTCAACACCCTCGAAATTATTCTTTTTCACAAAACCATTATAAAAAAAAATGCAGCACCACCTCCCTTATTCATGTTTTCTTTTTTTTCAAAACATAAACACAAAAACAACTAAGAAGAGAATGAGAGGATAGATAAGAGAAGAATAGGAAGGAGAATAGAAGAAGATGGTGTCTCGCGTGCAAAACCCACCCCAAACCCTCTCCTTTAATAGAGTCCCGGATCCCACATTTAATTTTTTTTTTTATATTGACAGGTGCTGAAATCGTTAATCCATACGGCGATTTCAGGCACCTATCTTGAAAAATCACAGAAAGTGATAAGGCTGAAAACGCCACATGGTACGGCGATTTTAGACCCCTGCCGCACCCATTTTTTTTTGAAAAAAGGTATTGAAATCACTGTACTATGTGGTGATTTCAGCCCATAAGTTTGTAATATTTTTACCTAGAGCGTATTATAGACAAAAATTCATTAGGGATAAATATACATGTAATCTTTCCAAAATAAAATCTGGATCCATTGATTGAAATAGAGCCCATTAGCCAAAACTCAACATGACTCCTTTTTGGTTGAAGATCCAAAATGGTGCATGCCCAATGACCAGAACATTGAACCAGGTTGACTTTGGTCTAGTAGGGTGGAAGGAGACTTTGGCGTAGTAGCCGCTTCTCCAACTTCTTCTAGATTCACCCAGCAACCATTAGAGGTGGCAATGCCATCTTTTCCCGGAGAGGCACGTTGATATTGTTGAAGACAAAATAAGCTTGAATGAATATTTCATCTTGCTTCTTACTGTGAAATCAAAAGAATATATATACAAGAGGAAGGCCTCGAGGACAAGGTTTTCGTCACAGGGATAGTAATGATAAGAAATAATAGGAAATTAGTAATATTCTAGAAATAATACGTATGTGATGTTGATGTGTGTGGGGGGTGAAGGTTTTTGAACCATTATAAATATAATGTTTTGAATGAATGGACGGAAATGAAAATATGCAGGTACTAATTTTTGCATCATTGTATGTAACGAGATTGCAGTGATTTACGTATGGAAGCACATGGTATGCATTGATCAAAGTTTTATGTATTAAAAAGAAACTCTTTTCATATTGCATTACACTGGAAATGCTGCTCCTGTTCAATATTTTTTTACGGGAAGAGACTCTTGTAAAGTGAGAAAATGAGGTCAAACACACCTGAATAATTTAGTTTAGTGAGTTATTGTTACTATTCACATTGTTGATTAAAAAATAGATACCTCTAACCTAATTTTTAAGATTTCATACCATACATTGTTGTCAACGGTTTTGGAACCTCTTCCATAAAAAGTGCACGAAAATACATACAAAAGCTGCAATATTTTTGCAAATCAACAGCATTGAAATTGTATACTGCAAAATGTATTCCTAGACCGGAATTTACCAGACATGAATGGAAATAGTATCCTGATCTTAAAATTGATGAAAATTAGCACGGGTAATTGTTTGTTGTCAGTTTTCAATTTTATCCTTTCACATTTAGAATATAAAGCTCTCCAAACACTATTTTTACCATTCACAAAAATTGAACTTAAAACTTTACTTTAAAAAAAAAAGTTAGTGCCGAATCACTTTAATAATATTTCAACCCTCCTTAAAAGAATATCTCTAATCATGAAAACAGAAATTTGGGTTCCGTTATTATTGAGAAGCATCTAAACAAGAATTTACAGATGAATGAGTATTTGCAAAGCATAGTTAGGTACAATTACAAACAAATGAATCAAATGTCCACCCGAGCACTGTCCCCAACAAGGCCGATATACATCACATCACATTACGAATCATCTATTAAATCACTTATCACTGCATCATTACTCTGAATTCCTCAAAGCTAAGCATTCCATCCCCATTCAAATCAAACCTATCAATCATCACCTTGCACTCTTCAATTGACTTTGACTCCCCCATCTTCTTGAACATCCTCTTTAAACCCTTTGGTGTTATGAACCCACAACCTTCACTATCATACATCTCAAATGCATTCCTCAAGTCCTTCAATTTCTCTTCCTCTCCCCCTGCCTCCATCAATGCAACAAAATCCTCCAAGCTCAGCAATCCGTCCCCGTCCGAATCCAATTCCTCGAACACAAGCTCTGCCTCCTTCAGCAAAATCTCGCCTCCCATTTTGCTTAGCCTTTGCCTCAGCTCCGACGGCGAAACTTTCCCGTCGCCGTCTTCATCAAAATATTGAAGAACTCGCTCGTATTCCACAGCCCTCCCCATGTTATACAAGCTCAGCAATGTAGATAGATAATAGCACAGAATCTCAAAGGACTCGCTAGTTATGAACTAACAATACAAAGTGAAATTTTACAATAGAAGATGAAATTATTGACCTGTGTGCGCAAAATTGAAGTTGGTGTTTGGATTATTTGATGTGGTCTTTGGCCAATTGTATGGAACATTTGGATTTGTGAGGAGGGTCTCTCTTTATAGATTGTGAAGTCGGTTAAAGTGGCGCGTTGTGGTTGTGTCGAGCGCGTGTGGAACTATGATATTATAGATACATAGAAGTTGCTAGGAATGTTCCATGTGATAAGAGCATTGTTTACAGGCCACGCCATATGCTGCTGTCGATATTATATTCGGCAAAAGATATTTTAAGGTACCCTTTATACATGCTAATCGAGATATTTTACTTTCGTTGCGTTTAGACCAATTTTTAATTGATATTTTGTTCTACGTTTATATAATTAAAATTCACACTTATTTATATTGCAATCCACATGTATTGATCAATATGGGGGCATATCACACAAGAGGACTAGTATATTGTTAGAGTGAGAGAAGTAAATTTAGTTCAACTAATAAATTGTGACAGTAGACTGAAGCAAATTAGCGGAGAAATAAATGGTCTTCAAAAAAGTTGGAAGGAAAATTGGTAACGCGGAATCCACAAATAACGGTCAACTGGTGGTGGATTCTTTGGCAATCCATTGGGCAACGTGGCGAGAGGTTTAGGCAGCGCGGTCCAATAAGAGTTGAGCGTGTGTCAGGTTGTGCCGTACTACGACTTCTGGTTAATTTTGACCATATTATATTAGTATCGTTGTGAATATTCTATTATTCTCAATCATTGTCACACTTACCTTGTCAACAATGTTTGCAATGTTCCCAATTTCTTTTTTTCTGAAAAGCTTGGTCCTAGCTTGTAGATGTATAATATTTTCTACGCCAATTCTGAATTCTAGAATACTTAATTTTTTTTGTTTTCATTAATTTGTTTTGGGGCATTGCTTGCTAGCATGTTAGATTTTGAATTGGCATAGATGGCACAAACCATTGCCGGAGATGACGGGGTTATTCAATGAGGAATCAATTTTAGGTTTACTCTATTTATAAAAAGTTTTTGTTAACGAATGTCATAAGGACACTTGTTAAAGTATTAATAAATAGTAAGTTTTTATGAAAAATATAAAAAATTGAAGTGTTCAATGCATTTAGAACATTAGAATCTTCAAATCGTTTCACTTTTAGGCTCCTAACAAGTGTCATTAGAGTACTTGTTAGTTAAACCCTTTATAAAAATAGGATAGCAGGCCACGTTTAACTATTGTGAAATTCTGATCTATGCAAAATTTTTAATTTTAATGATCGATTAATGCAAAGAGAGTACATGATTTTTTGAAACCAATTTGTTAAAGTGATGTTTCTCCGTGATACAATTAGGACGGCTTAAAGGCTTTTCTTAGATTTTTTAGCATATGAATTTGACTTTTGATTTTTTATATTTAACATAAAATAAATTGTGCTAACCCAAGCAGCCGTCCCTAATGATGTGTTATTAGTGCTTATGATATGCTCAATTGATCATTCTTACGCGTGTCAGGCGCGTGTCACCACGTACTAGGTAAGCAATGCATAATTCAACCGTTTTGTTTTCCATGTGCTTACTAAAAACACAATTGTACAAAACAACGGCGGGAAGTTTCTTTCAATTTTTTTTTTTTTGCTCAAAGAAGTTTCTTAGAAAACGATACGCCATACAACTCCCGTTTATTCGTAGAGCTTTTAAAATGGGCCAAATCTGTGGGACCAATCCGTTTGTAGTGATCTGTGTACCTGCTTTCCATTGATTTTTAAAAAAGTCTATTTGAAACTTGACCCAACGTCAAACCAAACAAAAAACCAGACTCAACCTAAATCACCATACCCAGGAAAATAAGAGGAAAAAAAAATTCCAAATGTGATTTATGTTGAAGGTTCCATCGTAATTTACCTCATATTTGAGACTTCCATTAATATATAATTCAAATCAACAATACTAATAATTCAATCCCATCGCCCATGTGATTATAATTTACATGTTTGATTCTATTATCAAGTAAAACAATTAAGTCTCGATACGACCAAGATTAACCACTAGAATCAATATTCTTGGCTTGAGTTTCTCGTATGACTTATAGAAGTTGCTATGAAACCATGACTCGCAAGATGGGTTACATCAGCAAATAGCTAGCAATACACATGAAACGTGTCTTCCTATTTAACTACTCCGCCAAAAAAATGGCTTGATCCTTAATTTTTTATGCTAAATTTTACTTTACCTCAGTCTAAACACAACATCAGAATGGTACAGCAATTGTATACATCCAATCAAATGTCAATTTTCGAACATAACACAATTAGTCTCATACAGTTGATTCATAAAAAAGAAGGCAGAAAAGGAAATTAGAAAGACATGCACGAGTTAATTCCATCAAGCTCCGGTTGCTTCAACCATTTCTTGTTCCACAGTGCTTGGGACAACAGGGTAGTAATGGTAATGTAGTTCCCCAACATCATCACCGGACAATTTCTTCCATCCATTTGGTCCCACATGGTAAACTAAAAATCACATAAATTCACAAGTTAGTGAGATATAATTAGTGAGATATATTGATTTTTCGTCTTGCAAATTTATAGCTATAAACTATGCATCTAAAATAGCTGCTGGAACAAGCTAACCTATATAAACTATAAAGTGGTACAAAGATGTTCAGCATATTTTCTATTATTTCATTCTACCTAGAAACCATGGACTAATTTCAATTATTTATTGCAGGCATAGTAAAATACATGTTCTGGGTATGTGACAAGTATTTTTATGTATAGAAGTCCATATGTAGATGTAGCTGGGTCAGTAGGTGAGAAAGAAAAAGTACCGCTAGCAACTCCACCACTAGCTCCATCGCGAAATGTTGCATGATATATTGCCCGTCGAGCAAGTTCAGAAGCTTCCTCAACAGACATGTCATATCGGTACCTAGCATGACAAGGAAATTGTTGAGACAAATTTTGCAGAAGATTACTATGGTTGTACCGTTATAGGAAGTTAAACGGAAAGTTGAACTCACCCACTGTCCAATACACCATAAGCATATGGTGAACCAGACCCAACAGAGAATCTAGTGCCTTTGAGTCTTCCTCCTTCACTATCAACATAATATAGACCCGGACCCTAAAAAGAGATTATTACCCATAGTAAGTCACAATAGGACGAGCTGAGAAAAAGCCATTCAAAATAGTACTAGATTATTACCGTTTCGTCCCATCCAGCAATCATGGTACCAACAGATAACCCCATTCCACGGTAAGAGTATAAAATATTTGCAAGTAGCTTTGAGGCTCCTGTCACAGATATCCTCCTCTTATTTGCCAACTCATGCAAACGACACTACATATAATTCAGATATGCAAATGGCAAGTGTCAATTGAGTGTCAGTTTAATGATAAAAAGTGTGGATGTTAACATCAAACCAGTCGTGTTAAAAAATATATCCATCCAAAACAAATTGCCATGAACTAATATTCCTAGTATTAGAGTATTTAGTCTAGACATTTGCAAAGGAAAACAAATGAAAGCATCCACACTAATGCGAATTCGTTAATATGAGGTCAAGGTTGGCAAAATATATAAAACATCCACACAAATATTTAGACATGATGGCCGTGGATAGTTATCAGTTAAACTAATGTGCATACAATATAAATTAGAATAGAATTTGATTTGGCATTGGATATGCACCAGCATAGAAAGAAATTTGTACAACAGATTCCCACTGGTAGAAATGCAAAAGCACTAGTTCACAAAGAAGAAAGAGAAAATGACTTGAGAGTGTAGAGAGAAAAATGACTAGGTGATAAAGAAAAAAGTGGAGATAAACAAGAAGCAAAAGTTAACAGTGTTCGGGAAGAGAGAACGAGAAAAGCCCCATTTATTCATGGGTCTAAATAAGGGGGTATTAACAACAATGAAGTTAGATTACAGCGGCTAAAGGGTCCTGGTCAAAATTGATATATTGAGGGATATAAATTATTGATGGGTAAGTGGACATTAGATGTGAAAGCTATATTACACCACAAGCAGGCACCTCAGAAGAATATAAAGGGAATCAAAATTGATTTTTTTTTTTTCAAAAATACCATAAATGGGAGAAAGTTCCAAAGAAAATCAGAGCAAGAGTTTGAGACTATGGTACGGTACCAACAACAGGTACAACTACGGATATCGGGTACAACATTTTTGCAAAAACTATAGTACAGGTACGATAGAAGATATACACTATAAAAATATAAAATCATATACAACAACGAAATTAAATCATCAGATAAATTTATTTTTATAATGTTCTAACTCTAAATTTTTACCAAAGTACTACAAAATATATCAAGCAAACAAGCAATACTATTTTAAGTGGCAGAAGATTTAAAGGAATGAAATAGTAATTTGCTTCAGTTAAAAGTTAATTGTTTTGTAAGGACTAACTTATGTTTAAGGTGACTCCAACTTATTGCTAGAATGCCATACCAAACCGAAATGTATCAAAAGTATTATCCAGCAAAGTTTAAGAAACAAAATTATTTGGGTAAGTGCCCAGCAAGTATACAGGTACTGAGTTTGTACCCATTACGGCAACCATTTAGGGGTACCCATATCTCAAAGGTATAACATACCCTAAATCATATTACTATCTAAAAAAACACCCTAAATAGAAAGTTATGACTGAATTATAATCACCAGAACTTTCTTCCTGTCCATTTTTATTTTCTGTTTCCCAAACAATACATAATTAATTTTTCATCATTTTCACTCCTGCCATTTAGATGACATTCTAAACAAGGGCAGAAGCTTATTTTCTACTCTCCAATAGTCCCATTTTCACTCTATCCACTTTCTTTACTTGCTTCCCAAACACAGCCTAAACTGCAGGTGATTGACAATAATTCTCAGCCAACGATTATAATACATTTCAAAATGAAGGCAAATCTTCACAACTTGATTATAACTTAATAATAATAATAATAACAACAACAACAACAACAACAACAACAATTGCAATGAAATAAACAATGAATCACCAGCTGTTGGAAAGGAGAATAGGGTTCAGCAGGAACTTCAGTAGCAGAGAAAGATAACAAGGACATACAAAAGTAATATAATGCAATACTAAGGTTGAATAGATTACCTTGATCCCAAGATTTCTGTGCCAAAATTGGCAATCAGCAGCACCTCCAGCCATTGTTCCTAGCATATATGGATTAATTTCGATAATCTTCTTAACAGATTGCGAAGCTGGAAACATTCATTACTCATCAGTAAACAAAATCAAAGGAAAAAAACACTAAATATCAGAGAAAATCGCATTCATTATTCGATAGGCAGAAAAACATTTTTAGCTTTTCCAAAGAAAACATGAAACCAGAGCTGGAAGACTTACATATATATCCTCCCATGCTAGCTCGAGAATCAGCAGCAACCATGACACCCTCCTTGAATATAAAAGCAAGAGTGGTAGTACCCTTTGCAGGCTTCACCATCTGAATAGCTTCTTTCACAAAGCCATCGAACTAACACCCCCCCCCCCCAAACAAACACACACACACACACACAAAAAAGACACAAACACTTCAGATTAATAATCCATTAAGCTTCAATCTTCTCTATATAGTCCCTATTAATTTTCCCCCCTAATTCTCAAAAATAAATTTCAACTTTTTTTTTTTCCTCCATTATTCCACATGCACACTTCTATTTTTCGCAGAATAGTGATATTCAAAAATTGAAGGAAAGAAACGAGTACTCACATCACTGGAATTGGGAAGCTGGAATGATGGGGCGGCGGAGATTTCTCCAACGACGTCGTTTCCAGGTGCGGTGAGTGTAGGAAACGATTCNAAAAAAAAATAATTGAAAAAAAAAAGTGGGGAGAAATCAAGAATAAAAAACGATGCGAAAATTGAAGATGGGCGTAATAGATGAACATGACGCACCGATTGTTGGAGAAGAGGGATCTGAGTGTGTGCGGTATCGTTGAGTATGAAGCAATGAGAAAAAAAAGGAGCAG
The DNA here is from genome assembly GCA_003254905.1 of Nissolia schottii. Taxonomy (NCBI): domain Eukaryota; kingdom Viridiplantae; phylum Streptophyta; class Magnoliopsida; order Fabales; family Fabaceae; genus Nissolia; species Nissolia schottii. The sequence goes on along the minus strand of QANU01060254.1, from coordinate 115,428 downwards.
AAAGGAACTGTTTTGAATGTGTTTGGCTTGGGGAGAAAGGTAGGACTCCATATGGGCCAGGCCCAGCCCACTATACTCTTTTGTTAAAACAATAATAGCCCATTTAAAGGGAAATGGATTCTTTGCAAATAACTTTATCACATAAAAAAGGAAAAAACTACCTCCTGGGATATCTCCACTATTAATTACATTATTTTATATGTATAAAATTTGTAGAAAGGTCAAAAAATAGAGTGAAGATGTATATATGATACTGTCATTCATGATGAACATTCCATTACAGTTGCTATTAGAGCTGTCATTGGCGTCTTGTTGTGTGGGCTACCCCATGGCCCCATACTTTTTAGCCCAACATTTATAGCCCTGGAGCTTATATTAGCCCTCAATTTTTGTCAACGGACCTTCTTAAGCCTTAGTCCCCAAAGTCCAATTTTGATAAGGCTAGGGTTGGATCCCCTTTGAGTTAGTCCTCTCAAACTTTTAAAAGTGATGGAAAAACGTATCTTCTCATTGCATCTGCTTCTCCTTCTCATCGCAGACATCTTAGACAAAAACTAACAATTTATCGAAAGAAAACAAGACCATGATTAAATCAAACTTTTGCGGCCATCTTGAACAATTTTTGGGACTAATCCGTAATAATAAATAGCAATCAATCATTTAAGGGGAAAAAAATGTATGAGGCTAGCCCCATAGGCTTTTTTAGTCACATGGGCCTCATGAGCCTCTTTAGCCTAAGTTGATTGGCAATGTTAAGGCGACTTGCTAGTTAATTTTAAAACATGATAACGAAAAAAAAATAAGTGTAGAGTCAGGCTCATTTGTCTTTTTTGGAATCATGGGCCTTGTCGACCCAAGTTAGTCGGTAACGTTAAGGCGATTTGCTAGCAAATTTTAAAACATAAAAATAAAAAAGAAGTGTGGGGTCAGACCCATGAGCTTTGGCCCCATGGGTCGCATTGACTTGAGTTGACCGATAACATTAAGGTGATGTGCAAACCAGCTTTAAAGCATAAAAATGAAAGGAAAAAAAATAATGCAAGTGTGGGGCCAAGGCCATGAGATTTTTGGCCCCATGGACCGCGTCTGCCCGAGTTGGTCGGTAATGCTCAGGTAATTTGCTAACCAGCTTTAAAACATTAAAAAAAAAAATTAAGTGTGGGGTCATGTCCATGGGCTTTTTTATCCCATGGGTCCCATGAGCTATGTCGGCTTGAGTTGGTTGGTAACGTTAAAGCAATTTTCTAGCTAGCTTTAAAGGATAAAAATGGGGAAAAAAATTGAAGGGTGGGGCCAGCTCCATTGGCTTTTTTTTTTTACCCCCATTGGCTTTTATTGGCCCCATGGACCATATTGGCTTAAGCTAGTTGGTAACGTTAAGATGCTTTGCTAGTTAGTTTTAAAATATAAAAACAAAAACAAAAAAAAAAAGTGTGGGGTCAGGCCTATGGGGTTTTTTTTGGCTCCATGGGTCGCGTCGGCTTGAGTTGGCTAATAACATTAAAGTGATGTGCTAGTGAAACACACTAAAACATCACAATTTTAATGCAAAATCAAATAATAATTTATAAAATTAAGTTAACCCAAAAAACGTAGTAAAGTGGCATGTTTCATGATCTGACTTGTTTCATCATTTTCATATTATTTTTATATTTTGCTCATTTGTATTAATTTACTCATTACTACTAGTTTCTACCTTTAAAATTAAATAGAGATTTCGTGGCTTGCTTTTTCAACCAAACTTGCCAAAGAATAGTAGTTAGAATGACCTATAACTAACACTCTTCAATGTTACAAGTAAAAAAACATGATCAGACAAAGAAATCAAACATGGAGGAGCAAGCTCGGTTAGTGTAACACATAATAATAAATTTCTTTGAAGGAAAAGGGACAAAACATGGAGCATGCATTTAATATTACTTTGACTATAGTGCATACATCGCACAAATGAAAATCAAAATGTCATGTATGCATTTATATGATCCTGTCATGATATCTCTATAAAAGACAAGGATTGTGCCGTGTAGTGATAACCAAAGGAGTAAATGTGTTGGAGGAAAATCTCTTATCTTTGTGTTGTGTGTATTCGTGAGAGAAATAATTGTGAGGTATAATACATGCGAGACTTTTGAATTGATAATGCAGAATGATATTCTATTAAAGTTACCAAGTAATGACGTCAGAGTTTCGACGACCTTAGGTGAGTGGTGGTTCCTCACGGCCTATTTTAACGATTATTAATAATTATTTTCATGAATGATATTTTATTATGTGCAAGTTTATGTGATACCTTTGTGAGGACATTATCAGAAAATATTTTAGAATATTTAAGGAAGATTTAGAAATATTTTTTGAAAAATATTTATGAATTCATGAAACCCTTGTTTAATTACACATGGTACCATTTGATAGTAAGTAAAGCATTGCATGTGTTGCATGACAAGTGTTATGATTTTTAGAGATTATTATCATGATGATAAAATGAATGTTATAAGCTTTGACGAAGAGTATTTAGATTAGAACTGTATGTCAGCAGCAACTTATATCGACCCTGGTGCCTTGTAGGCATACTGTGACGCTCAAGCAAATAGCATACCGTGAGGCTCAGAACTCTAAGACATATATCTCCTCAGATATTCAGAAGTTTGAATATTATTGTCATTATCATTATTGATATTATTATTATCAACATTTATTACATGGTGAGTTTCATACTTATTTTTGTCCCACGTGAACCATGAGGTTCTATCTGAGTTTGATGACTCACCCTTCATCTCATTATTTTTCAAATAGTACTGTTTATCCAGAGTAAGGCTCCACAGTGTACTTCAGCTATCAGTGGTGAGCTCCATTTGGTAGTGGAGTTATTTGCTATTTTATTCATGTCTAGACTACTTCAGAGTCGCACAGCCAAGAAGACATTATTTTCATGTATTGTTATATATATATATATTCTACTTTTGCCTTTTAAAATTTGTAAGGGATTTATGTGTTGGGATGTGGCTTATGAATTTATTTTATTTATGAAAGGATTAATTAAGTTATTTAATTATTTTATTAAATAACCACGTTTTCACAAAAATTATGATAAGAGGCTTGCATAAGGGATCATATCTCTCATGTGCTGGTCATGACTTTTTGGGTTGTGACATGTCTCTCCTCTTCATCCTAAACCTATTTATAACCTGAAAACATTTGAATTAGGGTTGTAGGTCTGCATTACGCCTGACATCATCACAGACCACTAAGTGCATAACGAAGCTGCAGTGGAAAAATTATCATTACAACAATTCCAGAGACCATGAAATTCCATTCTAGCTCATTTTGCTCTTCCTTTTCATCAGTATTTGATTCTTGTGACTTTAACAACTCAACTAAGAGAAGTTAAATGTATAGGTTACTCAAGATAAATAAAATATTCAAAAAGGTGTCTTAAATTGCATTTTTTTTCTTAATTACAACAAAAGAGGATAATGTGCAAAACATAACAATTAAGTATCTAAACTGCACATTTTTAGGCTGCAATGTTCAATTATAGAATAATAAAGTGGGGATATAAAACCCCTATCAAAATACTCCATACTTGAACAATTGCATGTCCTCATGCATGGAGCTAAAAATAGAAGCATACTAAAAATAAAAAGAAAACCAAAAAATCTTTTTGGTATGGTGACCATATTTACATCCTCCTACAAAGTTGTGAAACTCAATAAGACACTTAAGTCGACTCACTATCAATCAACTGGCAATACATGTGACAAATCAAAAGTAAAGCTAGATTCACATTAGAAATGGCATCACTGTGGATCAAAAATCAATTTTTCATTAGCACAAATAATTATGAGCAAGAAAATGAATTAAGGCATCCATGATCAATTGGGTCTCACTAGGTTAGTGTGTTTCACTTATTACTCGAAGTATATGTGATTCATTCAATGCTTTCTCAAGCATTTCACTAGAGTCACTTTCTTCTAAATATTACGGATCACACATTAAACATGACATGCATCAAGAGGTCTTTTTAGGTTGTAATTGAGCCAAGGTCAAGGTAGGACATACATATGGCCAAGTGAGTTAATAACTCTAAAGCTTACTAGAACAATAGCATATGTGCTAACCAAAAAGTGTGAGGACCTTCTTCTTCATTCTGCTGACTCTTTTATTTTTCCAAAAAGATGACAAGTCCTCCACACACTATTTCACTTTTTTTTTTTTTTTT
>QANU01060254.1:95758-111124 GCA_003254905.1 Nissolia schottii | reverse complement strand
TTTTTTTTTTTTAAACTTGGACTTTCCTAGGGAAGCTGGCACATTCTTCCACTAACATGTGAGAGAGATTTTTATTGATGGTGCACCTAATTGGTTGTTTTATGGATTTGGTTGCCCCAAACTATTTTTTCGAAAAATTTTTGTTGATTTTTTAACTAACTAGTGCAATGTTATGGTTCCTCTCCCCACTCTTGAATGTTACATGTTCTCATGTAGCCCCACACTTTTTGTTTAGCACATATGGTAATGCACCACAGTTCTCCTAAGTCCTAAAGCCGAGTAAATCACAATTTTCCTTAGTTATTGGTTTACATTGTGCTAAATTCAGCAAACAAAGACTATAGGCTCAAAGAGGCTAACAATGGTTAAACATCTAGGGTGGGCTAATATGGATAAGTGGACTTAAAATATAAAAGAATGCCTCAATCAAGTCACGTCATGAATAACGATGAAAGGGCAACGCAGAGAATCATGCAAGTTCTAAACTTGACCTCTAGTGAGTGTACACACACAAAGAAAGGAGTGGTGTGATATTGTCATACTAGGTTATCATCTGAGTAACCAAACATGCTAGAATCTATTTCATGCCCAGTTATCAGGCCACGCACACAACACCATTCAAGCTCTTATAGTCCACATATCCAACATTATCAAGTATAAGTTCACTCTAATTAAGACTTGTCAACATGCATTACACAGTAAAAAGGTATATACATCCTAAACATGCAAGAATAAAAAAAACATCATCAGTCCTAACATGCAAAAGGTAAAAACAAAAAGATAGAAAAAAGATAGTAAAAGAGAATGAAAGAAAAACTCACAATGGTGGGTTGTCTCTCACCCAACACTTTGGTTTAATGTCCCTAAGTTGGACGTCTACATCTCTGGCATGGAGGCTCATGGATGGTTGTAGGGGTGTCAAACAGATCGGCCTAGCTCGTTTAGGCTCGGTCCGTTTGGACACGGCCCGTTTAGACCTGTATGGGCCAGGCCAAAATTATGTCTCTTTTTAAAATCTGACTCATTTATGGTCAGTCCACGGGCTTACAAGGGTCAGCCCGCCAACCCATTTTTTATTTTTATTTTTAATTTTGATCTATTTTTTATGGTTTTAAATACAAAGTTGTGAATAAGTATGTGCGATCGTTTTTAGCTATTTTTTATCGTCTATCTATTAATTAATAAAAAAGAAATAGTTTAAATGTTTAATTGCAATATTATATTATCTTTTTTGTTCATTCAACTATCTTGAAAGTTATTAAATGCTATTCGAAATCGATTCATAAATTAATACAACTTTCATTAATTATATGATGGCATATAACATTGATATAGGTACTGTTATATTATTAATCAAAAACACAATTGAAACCCTTTCTCACAGATTAATCAATAATAAATGAGGTTTGAATGTATATATCAACTTGTAGGGCGTATGTACTCATCGAAGGAATAAAATGCAAAATTTATCAATATCTATGTCATAGCACTTTAGCTGTATAACAATATAAATATAATTAAACAGTCAACCATAACAAATAATTAAACATACTCGATTATAAATTCAAATAGTTAAATTCTAAACTCTTAAATTCCAAAATAAAATTTAAAGTCCAAAATAAAACTTTTAAAATTTTGGTATTTTTTATAATAAAAAAAACATGGGCTCACAGACTAGTCCGTGAACCCGCCAGGCTAGCCCGTCTAGCCCGCGGGCTAAACGGACCGTACCTTTTTTTTTCAAATTTTCACGGGCTTTTTTTTTTTTTGCAAATTATAACAAGTTGGCACCTTTCACTCATTCACTACTCAATGTTGTCTGGATAAAAATTGAAAAGCAAAAGACAATTCCATGCTTGCTTATGGTACCCATGTAACCCCAACAAAAAATAATGAAATTATGATACATATTCAGACAATGATATAAATAAAAGGGCACATATTTGAGGTAGGGAATAGGAATAGGGATATCACTCGTCCACGAAACCAAGACACTGCCCCTCATTAGCTTGTGTTAGTATAAAAGCCAATCCAATTCATGTTGTGTCTCCCTCCTCAGCCCTCACAAAACTGTGCATCTTCAATGCCGCTGAGTCCATACCACAAATCATGCGACTCATGGATTTTCATAGCATGCTCAGACTCTCAGACCTTAGGAATCAATCTTGATTTAGAAAGCTTTCCCAAATTTTTCTTATATCCTGTTCCTGTCCACCACATTTCGAATCATTTTGTTGTCAGTGCTTCGCTATCAGGCATTATCCTTTTCATGTCCTCAAGATATTGCCAACTGCTCTTGCTACCCTTCTCATTCTTGATCTCCTGCTAACAGTATAAAATGCTGTTTGTTAAAAAAGTAGCTATCTCATATAATTGTATTTATCAACATTTTATTCATTGCACTACAAGCTGAATGCAACCCCTTCTATTACAAATAAATGTGTAAAAAACTCGATTTCATTCACAGTAATTGGATTTTCTCCTGGGATCCTTACCATCTCTATATTGATGAAAATAGTCAACATCTAAGAGAGACAATCCTGTTTATTTGTTTATGATGGTATGAGTTAGTTCAATTAAAAGAAAAAAGTGGGTAAAAAATTTGCTAGCATGATAAAACGGCAAGACAAAAACTATGCAATCGATATTCACTATGAAAATAGAAAATGAATAATTAATGAAATCTTCGAACAAGCTGAATCAAAAGCCTTTTCCTTTTTCCTATCTTGCCAAAGAAAAGCAAAGCAATACTGATGAAGCCTACTGACATGCAAAGTCGATTGGTGCACATTTTAGAATAAGTTATTTTGACAAATACAGATAAGATGATAAACATTATAAAAAGGTTAAAGAGAAATACATACACCTTTTTAAACAAATTAAAAAAAACAGTGACAATCAGAACTAGAATTTTAAAACTTTTTTCTCCCTTTTCACACCAATTGATACAGAGATTTACGTCAACATAAATAGCAGTCAGCCAAAACTTATGGGTGATTAAATAGCTAACATCAGGTTGGTTAAAAGAAGAAACAAACCTCATATTTCTGTACCAAAGATGTCCAAAGTGATTTACACTGTCCAGGAGTTCTACTAAACCCATCAGCCATCAAGCTCTGAGAGATCTCTTCCCAGAGAGCCATCCTTCCCTTGACAATTTGAAATCTATCATTTAGTTCCCCGCGCATGCCAATTAGCTTCTTAACCTCTTCAGGTTTCCATTTATTTCTCTTCACTGACTTTGAAGACTTGAGTTCAGAATTAGAAACCTTTTCGGAGTTGGCTTCACCTTCAGAATCATCTTTCTTAAGATTGGACTTGTGTTCCTCTAGTGAAACATGCCCATTGTTAGCTTCGACTGACTTCTCAACTGGTGAGGATGCAATAAATGGTTTCCAAAATTCCTCTGAATCCCCTGAATCCAATAAATCACCCTCGGCTGCACTTGATGTAGTGGTGTCTTCCTCAGGTAGAAGTCCTTCAACATTACTAGCATCATCTGCACTATCTAATAGAAAAAGGGTGAGAATAAACATGATACATAGGGTTAAAAAAAAATTACATCAGAAGAAATATGTTAAAAGTCATTAATGTCTCTGCAGATAGATATATATCAATCGTGGAGGCCCATTGCATTCCGATATCGTTTTACTACATAGAAGACAAAATCATCTAATTTATAAAGAAATGAACAGTCTTGTCTATTTAAAAACAAGCATAAAACATTCATTATACCCACTGCTTATCAGACAATAATCATGTAAAATATTTTAGTTAATGATTTTGAATCCACATTAATTCACCATGATCAAGATTATGTAAGGTACCAGCAAACAGGGATAAAGATAAAGAAGAAAATAAAATGCGAAAAATCAAGCAGTAACAATGGGAGCACTTTGAGAGGCCTCCTACTCTCCTAATTCCAGGTTCATAAAATCTGAGATACCCCTCTCAGTATCCCTCCCCTTGCCTACATAGTTCTAACCACCTTCCCAGCCATTCAAAATATTTCTCTCTCCTATCTAGCTTTGCCTAGCTGGCAAAGCTAGTTACAAATCCCCTCACCCTTGCATTTGTCACGTGCCTCAACATGTCAACTGCCTTCTTTCTGTTTATTCTCCCATACACCTTAGTATAAGGTGGAAATATTTTTACCTGGGGTAACATTACTAGGGAAATGGGAGGTAGTAGCAATATTGCCAATATCTTGGATCATGACAGTCACAATAAAAGTGACTCAAGTTCAGTCTTTAAAGTAAACAAAATTCATATAGGGAACTAAGTTGACTTTCAATATTGGATTGGTTTGAGAAGGAAACTACTGGAATGAAAACTATAATTAGCTTGACTTACATGTAAAAACATCGACAAGTTTCACAAAGAATAGACCAGGTGAATGCAAGAAACAGAGTGGCACAAACCAAATTGCTAATAACAAAGAAATAAGACTTTTAAGTGTTCTAAAAGAATCCTGCAAACATGAACCAGCATGTATATAGTAAAATGCAAATACATTCACAGAAGGTAAACAAACCAGATCTCCACAGTTCTATATGTATTCCTCAAATTCACATTGGTCTTACCTCTTATTTGCTTTGTGGTGGGCTGATTTTCCTTCCCACGTCCATCCACTACATTTCTTAATGTTGATATCCCAGTGCCCACATGGGATTTGCCAGACAACTTTGTGTTTATATCATCGGCAAGAACAGCAGCAGGATTTTCTAAGGCAACGGCAATAACTTCAGGCCGTTTACCACTGTACTTCCTCACCATCTTCCTCAACACCTCAGCCACAGTTCTTTCCATGTGAGCCAGTGGACAATTTACAGGGCAGCTTGAAAGAGCAGCATGAGCAGCTTTATGGAGTGCATCCAATAGCTTCCCTTTGTCAAGCCATAGGCATCTTGTGGTAATCCTTATCTTCCCTTTTAAGGTGTTTCCAGCCAATTTGTCCGCATTTTGGGGGCGAAATACTTCCATGCTGTAAAAGATTAAAATTAGGATGTCGCTGAACATTTTATACTACTCTTTGACTTACTACAAAAAAAACTTGAAAGATCTACCTAACCACAATGATGCCATCTAATGCAATTTTCAATCTTTCATCAATGAAGAGTTCGCTTGATGTACCAAATGCTCTGTCACCATCACTATACTTCAACTGCAAGAGGAAACAAAAAAAAGAGAAAAAAGAAATCGCATAAGTTGATAATATATATAAAAACAAACCAACAAAATAATGTGAGGGGCACTGACCTGTAAACTCTCTTTTCCAAGGGAAGCGAAACCATTAGAAAGAACTCTTCTATTTCTCAAATGTGAAACACCAAGCATCTCTCCATTCTTAATAACCTGGTGCATAAATCTTATCAGTTTCTTCAACATTTTATGTAATAATTCATATGATATGTTAATATAAATCTCATTGTTATAAGCCACTAGTATCTTCTCCATTACATCACAAATTTGATAAGGAGGCAATGACTCACAGCAGTGTGCCGAATACCAGTTGATTTTCCAAGCAATTCGTGCTCCTTCAGGAACAAGAGTTCTCCATGTATTGGAAGAAAATGTTGTGGCTTCACTATTCTAAGTACTTCCTCCTGCATAAATATATATTGTCATTACACTTTAATGACATGTCATATCAAAGAAGAAAGCACATAGGGAAATCATCTTAGAAGACTCATCACAAACTCAAATCACACGTATGAGTAAACTGAAATGGCATCAGAACAAAAGAACTAGTTCGACAAGTTTGAAAATCCATGTCAAATCTCACTATATGGATGTCTAACCAGGAAAAAAGGGCAATCACAAACTTTCTTTCCCCAAAAACTAACAAGGACATTGATGACTTCAGAAGCGAAAATAAGGATGTAACCATGTCCACTAACTCTCCTTGGTTAGTGGTGCAGTAATAATGACTTGACAATTGCTGTATTTCTTGCAAAATCACTGAATAGACAAGGATGAGTAACTGATAAAAAGAAAATAACAATAAATATGAATAAAAAAGAAACACAGAAAAGAAAAGAGAAAAAAAAAAGATAAAAAACTTACCAATTCTCCACGATACGCGTGACCAGATGTGTGCAGACCTTCATTTTTACCCATTACTATTGTTGATCCAATCTCTGATATGCGGTTTAGCATTTTCATCACACGAGACTCATTACCAGGGATAACCTAACAGTTTGATTTTGAAGCAAAGCAAAATTACACAACAAAAACTGATTTGGATAAAATTTTCAAAAATCCAAAGTTGCCAATCTAGTGGACTGGAAGTAAAAAGTACACTCGAAGTTCATACACTGATATCAGCTCATTAGCAACAGATTCATTTAGTTACTAGATTCATGCTTTAAGCCTTTATAAAGTAAAATGCAAATACTTAAAACAGTTTTTTAATCATACCTTAGCTGAATACAAAACAACATCTTCCTTATTTAGTTTGAAAGCATGACTACTTCCATAAGATGCAAGATTCAAGGCAGCACGCGGTTCTGCCTGACACAATAGCACACATTTCGTCACATGCCTTAAACTTGTCCAAATTCTGTAATTCGGAGTTAGGCATTCTTTAGAGGATCTTGAAAGTAACTCACTTGAGAGCCTGTTGTTACAATTAGCAGATCCTTTGGAGCATAAGCATCAATATCCTCTGCTTTCACCTATGTAAAATTAGAAATAATGAAAAGCAAGGCAACAGACATGAGACTTACAAAAGCCATTACAAATACAAGGATAAAGATGAATAAGTGCTATTATAAATTTATAAATACAGTGCACAAATAACAAATCAAACGAGTGATTATGTAATAACATGGAGACAAATTCGATACATACAGTTAGATAAATAATTATTGGTTCATAAGATGTCAAAATCATGACTTATTGCCTCAAAATTCTAACATAAATGGAAGATTAAATTATGTCAAAGAAACCAGTTGACCAAAAAGTTCAAGCTGATAAACAAGGCCACATGAGCTAAAATTCCAAAGATCATACCAAAAAATGAGTCCCCATTGCACTAATTTAGAACTATACATTTTGGCTGTGAGCCATGATTATTATATTTAGAGTCATCGAGAAATATCATTGCCCAAAGATAAACATTGCTTTTCAGTGCAGTAAAAGTCATAAAGGAAGGAAGGCCAACTAGGTCATAGAGAAGACAACACCAACATATTTAAAGGACCATGTGGAACCTCTTAACATCAGTGTAGTCAAAGACTAACTGGTGATTTTCCTACTAGCACTGAATTTCCTCTAACAATTTAGTTAACAATACATGTTGATCAGCACTAGAATTCTTCAAGGTCTAGCTGCCAATCTCAATCTTGTAAATACACACACAAAAGGTCAAGAAAATTAAGTCCAGCGACCAAGTACAGAAAATTAGGAAAAATGCTGTAGCATTACCAGAGTGGATGGATCAATTGGTGCCTTTCCATCCCTCCAAGCTGCATCTAAATACGTCCTTAAAGACATGCCAACAAATACCTGATATAATAATCATAAATTACAATCACTATTTGTCATTCTAAACAAGAAAACCATTCTCATTTGTAGATTTCACACTTCATAGGGAGGAGAGCATTACCAACTTCCGGCCAGTTAAATCAGCAGCAGCTTTCACACTTCCAAGTCGATGTAGATTTGATGCAAACTGGGTTGTAATAACCCTTCCTTTACTAGCAGAAATATGCCTCAATAATGCATCTTTTACAATAGATTCACTTGTTGTCCTTCCAGGCGAGAGTATATTTGTTGAATCACTCATCATCTGAAAGGTAAAGAGCAAAGCAATATTTGCTTCTATCCATGGTAAACATTTATGGAAAAAATAAAGAAAGGCTACATATTTGATATTTTAAAAGCAAGATCAATCTATATGATTATGTTAAATTCTATACATACCTGAATCTGGCATATAAGACTAAACTCTTTTATATCTCAAAGCACTATTAAATAGAGCAGAAACAGAACAGCAGACAAAATTCTTTCTACTGACATTTTAAAGGAAAAAAAGTGTGCTGAAAAGAATATTCACTAACCAAAATAGATATTGCAAGTTGAAATTTATATCAGTACAGCTTGAGATTTTGAAAAAGTGGAAACATGCTATTGGTCAAGCTGTCCTACCAGCAAAAGACTGGCTATGAAATCCATATTGATCATAAGGATTGTTTATGCACTCAGATAACACGGACTAATTGAAGATTGAAGAAATACACCTCAAGGAAACTGTTAACTAACCTATGAAACCCTCATGGTATTTAAATATTGATCAAGTTTATCTCTTTCCTAATGTTAAATCCAATGAATAATCTCAAGAAAAATTATCAAAGACCTTAATAAGTATCAAATACCTGGGTGACTTACCAGTGTTACTCCTTCTTTAGAGAGTTCCTCTAAAGCCTCACGATCAAAAACATTCCCGTCTAGCGGTGTCTCATCAATCTATTGAATCAACTTGGTCAGAAACAGTAGATTCAAGGTAAATGAAAGGCAAAATGCGTCGAAAATAAAAGTAATTCTGACCTTCCAGTCTCCCGTGTGAAGAATAGTACCATCAGAGCAGCGAAGAACTAATCCACAACAATCAGGAATAGAATGGGTCACCCTGATAGGTTCTATCTCAAATGGCCCAGCCACAAACCTTTTCCTGGTTCTAAATATCTTGAGTCTAGATGGAATAAAAATACCATGCTCCTTCAAACGTTTTTTTATAAGCTGTCAAAAAGTAAAAGTTTCACCTTCTCTGGATTGCAATGAAAATATAATAAGCAGTACAAAGATCAGATCTTTGATGAAAACATTGTGAAACAACTTTTTTGTAATAGATATCAACATGGTGACACAAAATGAAGAATTCAGGAGCTAGTTAGTAAACTTCAAGCTGTGCGTTGCATAACATTGAACTTCTCTAATTTCCTACACAACATTATTGTGATGATCCACATTTAATTGACAAATTAAAAGTAGAATTTATAAAGAACTGTTCTTGCTAAATACCTCCATTGTAAAGGAAGATGAAAAAATTGGCGTATTGGAATCCAATGCTGGGATGACCTAAGCGACCAAGCGAAAAATATGTTCAGAGCAGATATAAAGAAAGGTCCAGAGTCATATTAAGAATAAATGAATAATCAATCATAATAAATGTAAGTGGAGTAAAATAGAGTATTAAAAGGCATGACTGACTGAATACTCTGAATATGTCTAAGCAAGAGCTGCACAACATTATGTACAGAGATGAATACTTTCTATTTCCAGAACAATCCTAATTTCAATTCTAAATGCAGCATATCACTTTAGTTTCCTTCATGCGTCAGAGAAATTTTGTTATCAATGAATCTCTTTCTCTCATAATATGAAGTGGATCTCTACCAGAACCATTCTTATTTGATGCTGATGCGCACAACAAATTTCAAAGTAAAGCATATATACCCAAAAGCTTATCACTAGCCAGTAAATGTTGATACTAACAACTTTGATATCAAATTTTTAGACACAATAAAATTAAGTTTGTCTTAACAAAGCAGCCTCTCTGAAATCTAGAATATAGGGTTGCTTAACTGGGACTCGCAATTTTATTAAGGAGCGGATTCATCTGTGCACAACTTTACAAGTGACAGTCCTTTGAAAATACAATTTATGGTTGTAATTGCAAATCTTCCTTGAATCCCATTAACTTACCAGAAAAGGCTCCAAAGATAGGTTCTTTCACCAAACTTAGAATGCCTCTTCAAGTTCAGTCTCAGTTTATTATGATACAATGCATCAAATACTGAGCATATGTCATATGTTAAAGAAAATTAATAGCGTTCACAAAAGTTTATATGTCAAATGGCATTGAAAAAGAAAAACTAATAGTGTTAACGTGTTTTTTGGTCATCAAGAATTCAAACCAGAAGTTCCATGGAGAAGTAAGCCTTACCCAAGGCAAGGCACCAATATGATCTTCATGACCATGTGTTATAACAAGTGCTTCAATTTTGTGGCTCCATTTTCTTATAAATGTTGTATCAGGTATGATCTTTTGGACTCCAAGTTCATCATAGCTGAAATGTGTACCACATACATAAATCAGGATCAGCAAACTAATAAAGTAAAGGAAAACATAGCAAACAATTTTCCAGCAGCAACTTGATAACTAGTATAGAGTGCAACTGTGATTTTATATTCTCAAGCATCCTTCATATAGAAAAGATTATGTGGTATTAAATGCCAACTTTAGTTAGTATTTTATCTACAAAATCTTTCATGGGACATTGCCAACATAACTAACAACTTTTCAAGTTAAGCAAGTAGGCTAATTAAGGCATGTTAATTGGAGCTATAAGACCTACTCTGGAAACATGACTCCGGCATCAATGAGGATATAGCGGTCATAGTTCCCAACAAGCATGCAATTCATCCCAATTTCACCCAGCCCACCAATCGGAAGAACTCGGAGGGGCGGCCCATCAGACCCTTCGTAAAATTGCTCCATCTTGCGCTGAACAGAGTCCTCCATGCTTTTTCGAGGACCTTCAATTCTTCTTGTTCTCTTGTGGGGTGCTTGAGATCCATTGGTACCTACATGAAACAAACAGCATAAACACAACTAACATACAACCATGAGGACTGCGTAAGTGCATAGGACTTATCAGTAAGGACCAAGGACAACGAAACGAAAAAGAAAAGAGAAACTACATAAATTATGAATGACATCACATCCATATAATGCATAGAATGGTGCATGCAGTAAAATTAGTCCTTCAAGTAAGATCAGGGATTCAGCTCAAGTCTCAAACTCCATTGGCTAAACCACTACTATCATGAGTTCACTAACCCGAGTAATCCGGTTTAAATCGGGTCGTTCAACTATGAGTGAAAATGTCCCAACACTAGTTACTATCCACAATACCGAATATATCAATCAAGTTTTAATATGTATATAATATATATAGTTTTTTGGTGTATAAATATACATATAAAAATAGATAGACAAACGTATTATTACACATAAAAAGCTTTACAGAGTGCACCAAGAACTCAACAAGAGTCTCAGTTTTTTTTTTAATCAACTTCCACGCTAGAAATCTAGGCTAAAACCTACTGAGGGATTATGAATCTCAGTTCATAAAATGCAATAAACGTGGAACACTAGCAAGGGCTGTTATTGTTCACCTGGGAGCGCAGAAGAGCGAAAAACGGAAACTCTAGTAGTTGGTTTTGGGCGGAAGCAGAGGCTGTAAGGGCACAGCGAGAGAGAAGCACAAGAAGTAGAGGCCATTGAGCTGTGAAAGTGGAATCGCAAGGTGTTTGATTAAAGTCCTCAGAGAGTGCGAGGAAATGAAAAGATGAAAGCCCTAGTTAAGCTATCATTATTAGTTTACAACGTAGCTTAGAAGGGTGGTGCTGCCGCTGCTGCTGCTACTGCTTGGGGTGGTAGCGGGAAATGAAGAATGGAGGATTCAGGTTCAGAAAATATCTTATCAATTTCTGCATTAGGACACCAACATGGAACATGCGTCCCACACGTGTGGCGGAAATCTCTTCTATTTTATTTTTTCTGAAGTAAGTAACACTGATTTTTTTTTTCGCATTTCTACTTGAAAACCCTCTTAACCCCGACAATTCAGCCTATTTATAAACATTCATACATATTTTATTAAAAAAATTAATACATATTTCTTTTATGAGGTTTGAAACTGACTTATTTATAAACATTTATGTATGTTTTACTGAAAAAATAAACACATATTACCTTTTTATTTGCAAACATTCATATATGTTTTATTAAATAAATAAATACATATTACCTTTATAGGATTCAAACCAGGGACATTTCTTATATATAGACATATCTTAAGCACTAATGTAGTGTTACTTTTTGTGATGTTTTATTTAAAGTAATTTATTAATATAAATTTAATAATTTTATTGCTTTATAAATTTTTTTGGAAGAAACCCTAAAAGAAAGCTCTTTGTCTCAAACTCTACAGACTCTCAATTCTCAAATCTCAATCTTACTCAAACTCTTTGTCTTAGCTCCTCAAGATGCTCGTTCTTATCTCTCAATCTTAGAACAATCCCTCCTCCATTTCTCATCGTCGCACATGTTGCTATTGCTGCATCTCGCAGTGCTCGTGTTGTTGTTGCCACTCTCGATGTTCTGTTGCTGGATCTTAGAGTGTTGCTGCGTCTCAGATTCTCGGTATGTTGTTGCTACATCTCAGTGTATTGTTGATGCTGCATTTCAGTGTACTCGCGTTGTTGCTGCATCTCGGCGTGCTCGCATTGCTGTCATGCCCCTACCTTAAACGTGACCGCACATAGGGTTACTGCCTTTACGAAAGCTCTAACGTGACATAAAACGCTCATGCATGATATAAATAAATAAATAAATAACTAGTTTTATAAATAAACTTTAATAATATCTTGAATGACATCTAGTTTGCAATAAATACCAGAGTAACTGATAACTGTATGCTAAACGGGATCCTGCCTAAGTAATCTAGAGCATATTCAATAAACAAATAAACCTTGGTAGACCCCACTGCAAAGCGAAGCTTACCACTGACGTTAGACCTTACAGTTATTGGACGAGGGGGACGTTCTCATATTCCTCTACTGTATCTGAAAACAATAAGACAGAGGAGTGAGTTGTCAACTCAATGGTGGGTACCTCAATACCACTAACATAACATATACTGCATATAATATCATCTAATATATATAGTTGGACAATAATTAAGGCAAATGAAAGCAAGCTAGAAAGTAACTGCTAAAAAGCAAATCTATTTATGTCTTTAGCATGTGCCCACCTCCAGTACGAGGAGAGATGTCTCTCGATCCTCAATTCAAGAGAGTATGAGATCGACCCTGCTTCGTCAAGATAAATCCTCGCGATTCCAAGTATAGTAGAACCCGGATACTAGATCTCTGAGGGGTACGCATACCCTTAAGCTGTGGGGACGTTAACCCCATATACTGAATCTAAACTGTGGAGACACTGACCCCATATAATACTAAATATGAATTATGGGGATGCTTACCCCATGAAATGCTAAATATAAACTGTGGGGATGCTAACCCCATATCTAAACTAAGTCTTTTACCCTAAGGCATACTAGTTTTGAAGTCTTTTGAATTAGGTGAGCTAGGTTTAATTATCAGAGTTGTTAAATACTATGCCTACTTTTTATGGGAGGTAGTATCCTAGTTAAATTGATTATACATTGAGTTTAGTTGTCTTGCTACTTGTTCGAAACTAAGGACTGCGATCTCGTGCTTAAAGAGGTTCCTAAAAAAGAGAGGTGCGTCACAATGGACTGCTTAAGTACCAAGTCTTTCCTTAGCCAAAGTCTTTCCTTATCTAGGACCCTTCCTTGACCAAAGTCTTTATTAAGGTATTTTATCATCATGTATCATGTTCTTATGGCATTGACATAAGTCTCTACTTTAGTCCTATAATGTTATCTACTAAGCACGTTAAATAAATAGATAATGATGATGATGATGATGATGATGATGATGATGATGATAATAATAATAATAATAACTGACTCTATTAACAGACCACTAATGTAGCACACCGTCAACGCACCAGGACCTCCATTCACCTGGCAAGGCCTAAGACTGGGGAACGCTGACGCTAAAAGTTTTGAGTGGCTTAGCATTGGAACCTAGAAAGGCCAACAAGCACCACACCATCAGAAAACTAGTAAAACATAGTTGAAGGGCATCTCAATAATGAACTAGCATAGCTACAGTGATCCAACGTCGTCATGGTGGTGACTGCCATAGCGCTACCACTACCAAAGTAGTAGCGCTGGGGCGTACTACCCTAGGCCATCTCTAAAAGGATTGGCTACCTACCCTAGGTGAAAATATTGTGTCTCCACAAGACGAGAGAGAAAATGAGCAAGAAACTCTGTGCTTGGGGGGAGAATTTTGAAGGTCTGAGCTAGTTGTGGAGCTGTGAGAGGAGCTCTATATATAGGAAAAAGACGGGCCCTCTCCTGACCCAAAAGTTGGTGGCTTAGGGTTTATGGTGACCCATGTGTCATTGCAGCACGCCTGCCTCGCTCGTTCCATGTCGTTGCAGAGTTATGGGAGCATTGCAACGCTCCTCCGAATATGGGTCTTCACAGTTGTTGTTATTACTCTCAGAGTGTTGTTGTTGCTGCATCTTAGATTCTCGGAGTGACACTCACCACTTCTTTCTCTTTTTTGTTCCTTTTTGTCTCATATTTCTAATTTAGGATACTCATTAATAGTCATTCCTTAGGAAAAAGAGATTCCAAATTTGCAACCAATCTTTGAAACATGATTATTGAGACATAATAAAGACATGTTCTCTGAAATATTGCAGATGAACAAAATGAAGAGGAAGTCATTCATTCAGTATATCAATTTAGTCATTCATTCATTTAGTATATCAATTTAGTCATCCATTCAGTTTATCAATAGCAAGCACCGAATATGCCTAATTTAGTCAATTATTCATTATCAATTTAGTATATAATTCATTCATTAACAATTTAGTCATTCATTCAGTATATCAATGGCAAGCACCGAATATGCCAAATTTAGTCATTCATTCATTAAAAATTTAGTCATTCATTCAGTATATAATACCGAGACATGTTCTCTGAAACATTGAAGAATGAAGAGGAAATCGTGACTATCAAGTGATTAGACAAGTATATCAATAGCAAGCATAAAATTAGGGAAGGAAAAAAATGCTAGTGCATAAAGCATCAAGTTCATAAAGGAGGACAATGTATCTCATTTCATGTGTATCTGAGTAGTTTTCTGATGGCATAACAATGTACCTCATTTCATATGTATCTGATTATTGTATTTGATTATTTTTCTGATGACATAACAGTGAATAGAAAGAAAGTGATATTTTTTTTATTATTTTGTGATGACATAATGATTATTTTTCTGGTTATTTGTTTAGCAATGCCATGTTTCTTTAGTTTTGTTATTTTTCATTTTATATTTGTAATAGTTTATACTCACAGACATAGTTAATACCTTCATTGAACGAGGCAATGTCATCTGCTACTCATTCTCCTACTGATCCTACTATTCCTAGTGGAGTTAACATACAAGTGCCAGCATCTTCAACTCAACTTGAAGATAATAGTAATCAAGAACAAATTGAAGATGATTGTGTCATTAAGAAGAAGAGGCCGAGAACATCCTTTGTTTGGAATAACTTTGTTGAAACTGAAGTTAAAGGATTGATAAAAGGTATTTGCAAGTATTGTAAAAAGGATTTTTCATACATGGGAAAGGGAGTTAACGTTAGTGCAATGAAGAGACACGCACACACATGCGTGAATAAGAAGTTAC
>QANU01060254.1:68791-91117 GCA_003254905.1 Nissolia schottii | reverse complement strand
TACCTTATACCACTAACTCTTCCTTTCAAATTTGTTTATTCTTTTTTTCCCCTATATTTAAGATTACTAGTTTATGTAACATAATCTAACCTTTATTTTTCTAACTTACTGCAAACTAATTAAATTAAATACTATGAAAAATAACCGTATAAAACTTTTTTTATTTTTTATCAAATCAAATATCCTCATCTACATAACTTTTAAACTAGTGAGAGAATTAATACGACAAAATTTGATTACATATACCATAAAAAAATTCCAATGAAAAAAAAATCCAATTATTTCATATAGTTATTGGATTGAGCTACTTATTCATTGAATAAGTACACGTCTATTCATCATATTAGTTCAATAGTCATATGCTACAAGTTCACATAAGTTGACAACTAATGAAACTAAAGCATCACATACACAGCATTGATCTGACCAAGAATTTGGCAGTGCAGGCATTACTACATAGTTTGTCCAATTTTGGTCTCTTCTGCAGATTCTCCGCATAGCAATGTACATCAGGATTGCATAGCAGTGTCATGGTGAAACCATAATCTTCCCATTTTGTAGGTCATATCCAAGTAGACTCTCATGTTAGATTGGCATGTCCTGAAAACCATGGTAATCCTACTTGAGGACACTGTTTGGCTTCTGGGATAGGAACAATAGGTCCTAGAAAGATGCGCCACAAATCAAGCATTATTGTGACCAGCATTGCAGCACCCAAAGCATCGACGGCGACTCTCGGCAAGTCCCATTTATTGCCAGGTTTCTCATCAATCCTGCATATTCACATTAATCACCCCATCCATCAATGACAGTAACATTAACACAATGTTGAAATATTTCCATTTCTTGTGTGGTCTGCATGTACTTCTTTACCAAGAAACAAAGGGGTAAATATCCAAAGCAATGCAAGCACAGAAAGAGTTGGCAACTTAATTAACTGCCAGTTAAAAACTTACCTCACAAACATTGGAAAGCTTACGATAAAGTAGATGGCATAAAACAAAGATCCAACTTTGTACATAGATTCGCGATCCACAAATTGGTAGTAAGGGAACTGCATACATCCAATAGATAACATCATTCTCAGAAATGTGCAGTTCATATTGACGATCAATCACATTTCACCAAGGAAAGAACCTAAATCTTTAAATCTTGAAATAAAACACAAACTGAAAGGCCTATCACATTAAGAAATTCATGTTGTTTGCAAAAGAATGAAGTGGTTACGGGCCCACTCCATATATTTGCTTTCACAAAGCAACAAATGGGTAACAAGACTAATGGAGCGAAGTTTAAACATTGAGTGATGAACCCCAAAAGATAAGCATATCGAGGACTAAAAAGAAACATGCAGAAAACTGGGAGACTTCTCATATGGCTTGCTAACTTTGAAAGCATAAACTAATCCAATATATGTGTAACTGTATAAGATCTTCCTGCCTAACATAGTTAAGATGGGATCCAGGACTCAAGAAGCAAGCAAACTTTAAGCACCAAAGGTAAACTCAAATTGTTAGGGTTATACTTTGGGATTATAAGAGGGTGAGCCTGCCTTGTGGCCTAGAGGTTAAAGGTTCAAATCTTGGAAAACAGTCTCTCAGCTCACGAGGGTATGACTGTGTACATATACCCTCCTCAAACCCCACTAGGTGGGAGGCTTGTGCATTGAGAAGTCCATTTTTATACTTTGGGATTATAAATTTTACCGGTAAAATGTTTGATAAACTTGAATAACAAGGAATAAGCAGCACCCAAATGCTGTAATACTTCAAACTTAATGATAGCAACCACAGGATATATATATATATATATAGTGTGTGAGTGTGTAGAAGAAGCATAATTAAACAAATATCATAATAATCAACAACCAGCAGAATGGTTTGTAATCAACATACATTGGAAATAGCTACTGTCTCCAGGTATGCTATAAAATAAGCAAGAGCAAGAATCCATGCAGCTTCAGTAAACCTTCGAATTGTTTCTGGCAAATCAGCAGTAAAATGCCGCAATCGGCGCAGTGTCATGTTTGATGCAACATGATAAAAGAGGAAGCAAACATGAGTGAGCAGGAATGTTGTGTGTGGTACCTGCCACCACCAAACAGAGAAATTCAGTTTAGAGTATAGGGCTCACTATGAGATAATTCATTGGTCCTTTGGCTTACATTGTTCATTCTCCATGATGGAAAGGTATAAGATGCACCCAGAACTGTGAAAAAGTAGTGAGTCCAGAAATAATTCCCAACGTAACTGAAGATAATTATCCAGAGACAGGCCTGTCAGCATCATATATAGACATGTTACGCTGCCAGCATGTGGATTTATTTAAAAAACAAGAATGTTATGTAATTTCATAGATCCAATAGATCTGTAATTAGGATCATAGAGCAGTAAGTACAACTCTCTTTTTTTTCCCAGAATAACACAACAATAAAAAGCACATATACAAGCATAAGAAAGCAAAATATGTGTGCTGTGGAACTACTTGAACTGAATATAAAAGGAAAGGAAACTACATACTGCTAAGCCCCTTAAAATGAGAAATTGCATAAATCACAATCCAAGTCATCCCCATTTCTAGTAGGACAGGCTAGTTTCCTACACACTTCTTATACAGAGGAAGTCATTTTAATTTCAATCAAGAATGCCTCAAATGGATAAATTCACACAATTCTCATAGTGGTGCCCCCTCATGTCATCTTATCTTCACTATACTATTTTGTACTCAAACTTGTTTATTAATCTAAGATTAAGAAACAAATACAGGACAAATGACAAGAAGAAAATGTAAAATGTGCGATCCAAGTACACATGGCTTGTAACAACTTCAATTACTTGAAAGGCTAGTTCTGGTTCAAGAAAGGCCCCTATAGGGATTTTGGGACCTAAGGGAGCGACGGCAATGGGCCAGCTAGCAGTGGCTAGTTCTGTAATGTACAAGTAAACCAAAATATTATTTCTAAAATAAATACAATAGTTATCATTGAAAATAATAAGTACAGTATTATTCAAAACATAACATTGTAATATCGCTAAATAATTTTTTTTTTAATCACACTAAATATTTGGTGGAGATTTGGAGAAAACTTGCCTTGACCCAATAGCGATCCTTCCAAGGCAAGCTTTTATCAGCCTGCAAAAATTTGATCGTATAAAAAAACCAAAAACAAAAAAAACTTAGCCCACAATCACATTGGCTGCATTAGCAGAAAGATAAATTATATTTTGGCGCATCATCACTAAATTTATCAAACTGAAATAAACATTATTTCTTAATAAATAAATTTTAAAAAATGAAGAATAGGAGTACAAATAAATGCAATAGCTTAAATAGGGGTACAAGTCATAAAGTACAGTAAATGCAAAAGCACATGTCATTTTTTTTTTATAATTCTTTTTTTATGTAGGGAAGGGGAAAATTTATGGTACAAAATAGTTGAGCATACCTTTCCAACAAACAGCATTGGTATCAAGAATGAAGGGACAGCTGAGACCAACCCAATAAGCAAATACTCCACCTCTGTGAAGTTCTGCCAAGTACCATGGTGTTCTTCTTCAGTATTCAAATAGACATACAAACACAAACCCACAAAGAAAAAAATGATAAAAACCTATTTTTTACTAAATTTGAGGGAAAAAATAAACCCAAACCCATTATTCAGCACTGTTACAAAGTCAGAATAACGATTCACAGCTCTTGACTGAAACCATGACAGTGGTTTAACTATTTCATTTGTTTTCTTTAGCAAGAGATTATCATAGCACATCTTTTCCAGCTGTAATCTCTTCCTATCTTTCAGTTGCGTTTTGCTTCCTTACCTTGGAAAATGTCAAAACAATTTGAATCTTAACCCTTATGATCATTGTTTTCTGCACCTTCAGTTGATTTGAATTCCAAGTATAATTTCATTGATGCATATATACTATATTCACATACTCTATTCATTAGCAATTGAATGAGACAAGAATATATAATGCGCTCTCTCTATAAGATACATTCAGAAGCACTCATTGGTGTCCTATGAGACATTGTGCTGTTGCTCTCTCTCTCTCTCTGCTCCCTATCACATAATTTTTGTGTACTGGGAGCAATTCAACACTTAATTTTAGACAGAAGACTCCTCTTCCCTGACAAACAAATGAGATAACATCACAATGGGCAAGGTTTCTCTAAAGTGAGATACCTTAGTTCAGGGGGTAAAGGGAGAGAGCTCATCATTGAATCATTAAAATGAAAGTGGGACACATTCTCACTTTAATGGTGAGATCATTCACTATACCCTAGGATCCAAATCCTACCACGATCATCTCCCAATCCGAAAATACGGTCAAATGCGGACACTGCTTCCAATAATGTTTTTTACATATACTCCCCCATCCATATTTTGTGGTTGTTTTTCAAACAAAAATTTGTTCAACATTAATTGTCATTAGATTAAATTAAAGAAGTATTAGATACATTTTTTTTTACACTTACACCCTAGTAATCTCTCATACTTCCCATAACACTTAATAACTATATCACTTATTGTTCACGGTTAATTTTGTCGAGCTCTATATTTTTTCTATAATAATGTCAATTAAATAANATATATTCAACGGACCATTCGTGTAATAACAGATAGAGCTCATAGGTGTGACAATTACCCATAAATATGTTCTTTTTGAACAATTGCAGAACCACAATGAGTGGTTCTTCTTGATCAGATTCAAGTAATGGAATGAGGCTGTCAACTAAATTTCCAAATATGGTGGCACTAATCCGGTTGTGCCTACACCATGATCGGAAAGTTACAGTTCATTGTATGCAAAAAAATTGAGTTCAATCTCAGGTTGACATATGTAAACCAAATTCACATATCATTAAATATAACTTACTCTGTGTCTTCAATATGGACAACCAACCGATGGGTTGTGTGACCTTTATGGGTCAACATTTGCTTGGGCTCTTCTTTCCCAACAATCTCACCCAAAAGATCTGCAAAAATGTATTGCATATTTCGGTTAGTAGCATGTTCACAAACTTAGATCCAATGTCAAATAAGAATGAGTTTAAATGAACATGAAGAAAACCAGTAACAACGCACCAAACAATTCGGTGTCGCTAACGTCACCATCATTTATGATATTGGAAATGTTTTTGAAATTGAACGGGACAACAACGAAAGGCATGCCATCCAACAACTTCACGACAATTCGCCGAAGAAACGTCAGCTTGTACTTGTGATGGGTTGTTTTCACTTTCATATTGTTTGCACCAACAATAAAATTATGCATTTGATAATATCTCCCTTCAGTAAGAGCAGGTTCGAATTGGGTGAGCAAATTTTTTGGGGACTGTTGCATGAATCCGATCCCCCTGAAAGATGACATTTATGGAACAATGAATGAATCCCCAGAGATATAAAACACATGTGCTCCAATATGCAATCGTCAAGGATTTTATTTTGTCAATATGAAGGTAATGACTTTATCAGGTAGAGATAAAACAAACCATTATGATAAGAAATAAATTAAGAAAACAAACATGACGTATTATATGGGAAACAAAGTTGACATCAACGTTCATCACATTCGTTTGTGAAAAGTTTTAAAATGGCAAAACCGGATGGGGTGCAGATCCTTGGAAAAAATGTGGAATAGATTAACCTTCTCGTTGACAAATAACGTCTCCAGCGAAAAAATGTCTGCCTTGTTGTTAATGTTTGGCACTTTCCATAATCTTGTAATGTAAATCTTGNAAGCACATTAACATTCCAATCATGGCCGGTTAAGTTAGACGATTTGACATTGACCTTAAACATTACTTTAACATCCAACAATGCATCTAATATGATTGGGTAGGTGTCAGCGGTATCAACCTAATTTACAAAAAATAATCAGACAGACATAAGTAAGAGGAAAATGTGTGGGATAAAATAGTGTGAAACTCATGGTCGAGGTAAAGGAAAATAAAATCAAATCCTCACATATGAACCCTTGACCTCAGCTGCAGTTTTGCCTACCAACTGAACCGCCTCTTTATCCCACAACACCAAATTAAGACAGCCAGTATTGTCAGAAACAATCAGTTGCAGCTTATACCTACAACAATATGAATAAGAGTGATTTCAACATGAAACTGTGATATGAACAACATGTGTCCAAAATGTCACAAAGTTCGAAATCAGTGCAACACAATTATCACCTCAGTTGGGCGTTTGCATCATAGTGGTCACGTCCTTTGCAGTAAAACCTAGTACCCTGTTGTTCAACCTTCTTGCGGCATCTCCGACACGATTGGTAGTACTAATCATCAGGGCCATTATCAATTGACAAAATTGTGCATACTACCCATACAGCACACTCCTAATATTGAAACACAATAATTTACCCAACATGGTTATTGGCTAAATGTTATGCTGGAAATAATGTATACGTATGCATCATAGCCAATGTCATATATTAATAAAAAAACAAAATAAAGATGAGAGTACCTCATCTGAGTTGAGGAATTCTTCGATGGTTTTGACCAAAACCAACCCACGGTTGATTTCATCAACAGGTGTTAGCATTGTTTGGGACGAAACTTGACTTATCCTCTGTGAAGTTGATTGTCCCGATTCAACTAACTTGTGTTTTTATGAAGGAAAATAAGACAAAATGCACAAATTAGACACATGAAAGAAATTAGACAAATGAGTAATGTATATTGGACACTTGAACCTTTGCTTAAAGTACACGATCTCTGGAATATCCTGGTTGACAATGATATTAGAAGCAAAAAAGCTGCTTTGTACGCTGACCTTTCCTGGAAAAAGAACAATAAAGTGTTGGCAACACAATTATCCAGTCCATATAACTTGAGAATGATTAGATATATTCAACGGACCATTCGTGTAATAACAGATAGAGCTCATAGGTGTGACAATTACCCATAAATATGTTCTTTTTGAACAATTGCAGAACCACAATGAGTGGTTCTTCTTGATCAGATTCAAGTAATGGAATGAGGCTGTCAACTAAATTTCCAAATATGGTGGCACTAATCCGGTTGTGCCTACACC
Source organism: Nissolia schottii (assembly GCA_003254905.1). Classification (NCBI taxonomy): domain Eukaryota; kingdom Viridiplantae; phylum Streptophyta; class Magnoliopsida; order Fabales; family Fabaceae; genus Nissolia; species Nissolia schottii. The sequence goes on along the minus strand of QANU01060254.1, from coordinate 84,072 downwards.
ATGATCGGAAAGTTACAGTTCATTGTATGCAAAAAAATTGAGTTCAATCTCAGGTTGACATATGTAAACCAAATTCACATATCATTAAATATAACTTACTCTGTGTCTTCAATATGGACAACCAACCGATGGGTTGTGTGACCTTTATGGGTCAACATTTGCTTGGGCTCTTCTTTCCCAACAATCTCACCCAAAAGATCTGCAAAAATGTATTGCATATTTCGGTTAGTAGCATGTTCACAAACTTAGATCCAATGTCAAATAAGAATGAGTTTAAATGAACATGAAGAAAACCAGTAACAACGCACCAAACAATTCGGTGTCGCTAACGTCACCATCATTTATGATATTGGAAATGTTTTTGAAATTGAACGGGACAACAACGAAAGGCATGCCATCCAACAACTTCACGACAATTCGCCGAAGAAACGTCAGCTTGTACTTGTGATGGGTTGTTTTCACTTTCATATTGTTTGCACCAACAATAAAATTATGCATTTGATAATATCTCCCTTCAGTAAGAGCAGGTTCGAATTGGGTGAGCAAATTTTTTGGGGACTGTTGCATGAATCCGATCCCCCTGAAAGATGACATTTATGGAACAATGAATGAATCCCCAGAGATATAAAACACATGTGCTCCAATATGCAATCGTCAAGGATTTTATTTTGTCAATATGAAGGTAATGACTTTATCAGGTAGAGATAAAACAAACCATTATGATAAGAAATAAATTAAGAAAACAAACATGACGTATTATATGGGAAACAAAGTTGACATCAACGTTCATCACATTCGTTTGTGAAAAGTTTTAAAATGGCAAAACCGGATGGGGTGCAGATCCTTGGAAAAAATGTGGAATAGATTAACCTTCTCGTCGACAAATAACATCTCCAGCGAAAAAATGTCTGCCTTGTTGTTAATGTTTGGCACTTTCCATAATCTTGTAATGTAAATCTTGAAAACCCAAGGGAGTTTGGTTGGGTTAGCCATGCACAGCAAATCGGAACTTGCTCCCATATTTTCTGAAAGCAATATGAAGGAAGTGAATATGAAGGGTTTTGAAGTAATAGACTGAATATGCACACAGTTTGAAGGGTTTTGAAGACAATATGCAAACATGTTCATCAATGGCCACATTTTGACAAACATGCACCACATCAATGGTCATATTCATGTTATGAAAAATGCTGAATATAAAGGAACACAATAAAAAAACATTTGTGTAAAAATGAAGTTAAGAAATTGAGATTTAAGATGAAGGAACACACATCTTTACCTTGTAACTCCAGCTTGTTGATATGCAACCTTGTGATGGTTCAAAAAACGATTCTTGGTTGGTCCTGCTGGAGAGACAAGGAGGTTAGACAGTTGAACACAACAGAGCACACCAATGTTAGGAAAAAATGATGAAGGTAATGGAATACAATCGGAAAACATTTGTGTCAGAACGACGTGAAGAGCTTTGTGCACGATGTAGGAACACAAATCTGCTTGAGACAGTGATAAATCTGCAGGTGAGCACAGTGAGAGGGAAAGGAAACCGTGATGCAACAAAAATACATCTGAGACCTAAACATAAATTGATGGTACATAAAGCAAGAAAACAACTTAACATAAATACAAACAACAATGGCATAGATGAAGGGAAAAATGAACATGAAGAATGGTACTGCAGAGATTCGTTGAAGGAAAAAATGAACATGAAGGAATGATACTGCAGACAAAGATTTGTGGAGCATGGAGGAAGAAACAAACGCCAGTGGGCTGGTGCTTCAGGCAAGAGATATTGGCTGCTTCTGGTGGAGAGCAAAACAGAAATGAGAAGGAAGAAACAAATGCGTTCAATGGGCTGCTTTGTTTGTTGGAGATATTTGCTTCTTTCTGATGCGCGGGCAGCCGCACGTGAGGCAGAGCCGAGGACTGTCTGGGCGGGAAAATTTGGGGCCATATGCTGACGCGTGTCCAAAACAGGTGTGGGTCCCACATGAGAATTCCCAAGTTTCATTATATATAGATGTGTTTACATGTGCGTTAATATAAGTGTTTGTATTAAGTATGTAGTGGTTATTTTTAGAAAGATGTGCAATAGGCCTTTTGATAAGCTAGATATTTCAATTTTTGAAAAAGTACTAAAATAACATTTTGGAAAGTTCTAAGATGTTAATTAATTTAATCCAAACACTTACTATATGACTTTTAACTGCTTAAAAGTTTTTTTTTTTGAAAAAAATATAACTAAGACTATGACGACAGACCCTTAGTCTAATACTAGTATTTTTTATCCTGGCATTGCAGGGGTTTACAAAATAAAAAATACTTATCTAATTTTCAAAAATAACTAAGTAAACCTTTTTTAAGAACTATTATCGCTTACCATAAAATTGATGATTAAGAATTAATTAATAACAAATTGTTTTTCCCTATTGTCACTTGCACCCTTTATAATAGGGAAAATAATATTATTTGGTAACAATTTATAAGAAAATAATAATGTTTAACACAATCTTTCTTGTGTAAAAAATACAAACGCCTCAAAAGACTTTCCTATAAATATTTAATCGCTGAATAATATAAGGAACTGTTATATGTGGAATTTGGTCCGTGGACCGCTCATCACGTAAATAAAATAAATTTGTTTTAAAATCGTGTGGAATATGTAACATCTCATTTTTTCCTTAGTAAATATTTCGTACAGTAAATAAATATACGAGCCATTTATTTAGACTGAAAATTTAAATCATCAATTTTATTTTCCAAAAATGGCAGTCAAGGTAATAGTTTAGCGGTCTCGCGAAATTCTATGAAATCGAATCAATTATCTTTCATCACCGGAATTTAACTACGTATTGAAGGTATCCGTAAAACTCACTTTTATGAAAGTTGAGTTACGAATACCTTGGATTAATTTAAATTCCTTATTAGAAAAATTNAAGTAGTTTCATACAACTCATAATGTAGTAAAAAAAAATTCAAAACCAATTATGATTATTACCTTAAACCATTTCCACTTGTCATCATTGCAGTCCTCACCATTTCAAACTTCCTCACTGTCTGAAGCATTCAAACGGCGATGCAAGTTCCTCAGCTTATCAGCGGCTGACATACTTCCACATAGGCGAACTCCTGCAAAGAGACAACAATTAGCAAACACATCTACTCAACAAGAATTAAAATAAAGGCAATGCAGAATGTAACTACCCAGGCTATCCTTGGTGTCCACCAACCGTCCCTCTGCAATATCGCCAATATTTAAAGGTTCGTCCTCGGCTAGAGCCACAAAGAACCCGCGGAGAATAAGTTCCTCCACAGACAGCTCCTCGGGAAGATCATGATGTATGTTCTTGTTCCAATAACAGGAGATACCCATAACGGTATCCTGATTACCTTCCCAGAACATCGTCCTCCCCAGAGTAGTAAAAACCTTGAAATATTTTCGCTTAAACTCTTGATAGGATTCTTCCAACCGACTAAATATCTTCATCCCCGAAACACCCTTGATGGTATACCAACTCTTATATCTAGCCCTCATCCCCAGAATGGTCACCCCAAGGGATTCATCAATGTAATCAGGCTCAAGAAGGCCTTGGGATATGGCTCTACGTGGAAAATCTCGCAGACAACCTAGAATCCGTGGAGCAAGGTCCATCCATTTAGATGAAGTTGCTTAGGATTGAAAGCGCACATCCTCATGATTTCCCTCTCAAACGCGGAAGAGGGGAGGCTCACCCCTAAGCATGTGAAGAGTACCTCACACATCCACAAAAGGTGGGGCGTATCTTTATGTCGAAGCATGCACACCCTCCCGTATGCTGAGGCCACTTCTAGCCTATATTCGTGGTCACTTGATCTCGTATGACTTCCGCCAAATATGGTGGCGGGGCATTTCTTCTCCCTAAAGGGGATTTTGGTTAGTAGGAGGGTCTTGATTTTGTGGAGGGGGCTCTTCAAGGATTGAATTCTCTGGTTTGTTAACTGGGTGGGCAATACTGTTGGCGGATATCGCTCCGCGGCTCTTTATTGATGTGATTGGATGATAGGTCTTTCATGTGTTCTTTGGAGGCATGGAGATAGTAGAGGACGTTTTGAAGTCCAGGAATTAGTGGGATGCTGTAAAAATTTCCACAGAAGGCACCAATGTACAGAGATGTGTTCTCAGACTGGTAGGGCTCCGAAACTCCTCAGCATGTCTCCAACGTGGTCGCGAGGGTACTTGCAAGGACTCCGATGATCAAGTAAGTCGATGCAGGATAAAGGTAAAAGATCAAGGATGGGTTCTAGAGGATACCAGGCGGGCCGGTTCCATTTATACCTGAGGGTGTGGCCTTCTAGGATTTGCAGGATGGACACCGGTGATGTGCTTCGTGAGTCAGGATTATTATCTCAGTTCCAAGGAATCCTTTGTGTGTCAGATTTTCCTCTCGGTTTAGGGATTGCTCCAGATGCCCGAGATTTAGCCTCTAGCCGAGATGATTTTGCGTGGGTGAAATGGACTTGGGGCCCATGATCTATGGACCCTGAGTGGGGACCCAATTAGGATTCTTGGACCTAGTCCGTAACAAAATTCTTGCTATGGTTGTGACAAGTGTTAATGGTGAGGTGAAAGTTGGTGATACACTCAAAGATCTTAGATTTACAGATAACAAAGTAGTGCAAGTTGTCTTTAAGTTTTTAGAGAGAGATTTTTTGGGGTTTGAATGATAACCAAAAACGTGCATTTATAAGATTATTTCTCGAGCAATCATGTGGGAGCAAGCCACGTCTTGATTGTTTTAATTAGTATTATGTTGGATTTAATAGTTACATATTTCTCTTTGAACCATTATTCTTTGAATTATGAACTATCTTAGGATTTGTGGTTGTATTTACCAAATCTTTTGAATTAGATGTGCTAGATATGGATTGGTTGGTTTGATGTGGGAATTTATTATTTAGACTAATGGAAAAAGTCATTTGATCTTCCCATATGCTATTTATTAAGTAGAAAAAATTATCCATTGTGTTATTAGTTGCAACAAAGAGCATATTCATATCATATTTTAATGTCTATTGTATGGTGACATGAAAATTTATACTCATGAAAAATAGATTTTAATCGATAATATAAATTAGGGGCAAAATAGTATGTTAAATGATAATATAAACTATGGATGAATTTGACTTTAAAATGATAATATAAATTAAAGGTAAAATATTTTAACTGTTAATATAAATCGATTGTAAAAATGACATTTGACAGATGAAACTACTTAGGGATAGAAAAGACTTTTTTGCATTTATTTCAGTCTCATCCCCCGGTTTCCAACTAGGATACAGAGACAATCATTGTATCTTGTCCACCACTATCAAACACAGTTTCATCTTCGTCTCTACTGTTTTCGTGTCTCTATATTTTTCATTCTAAGACGTTTACCAAACGTTATCTTAAAGTCTTTGAAGTTTGTAATTTATTTATCAATTTTTTTATTTATATAAATAACGAACTAATTACTATAGTAGAGCATACGACAAACCCACATAAAGAACTGTCTTAATACATCTCCCACAAACCATAAATTTAGTGATGCGACGAACCGCGTACCTTTATCCGTATTAAAAGGTATTGCTTTATGGGTAACTCTCTAAAATGTACCATCACAAAATAAAGTTTTCTTGTAGTTAACTCATCTCCGTGGTGGATTGTGACTCGGACGAGGAATAATACATTGGAAGATTAACCTGACGTATGGGTCGTGGTAATGGGTGTCGAGCTCTGCTTGTGTAAGCCATGCACGTGCCCTGTATTGACCCTTGCCAAGCGCAAGAACAGGGAAGCTTATCTATTTGATGTCTTCAAGACTAAGCAGATAATTGACTATCTACTGAAGAATACTTCAATTAAGTTCCTCGAGGGCCACAAATTTCTCATTGTTGAGCAAGTGAAAGGGAAAGAGTACTGCAAATGGCATGATTCTCGGTCACATACTCTACGATTAAATGTTTTGTCTTTAGGAAGGCCATTAAGAAGGCAATGAAGGAAGGCATGCTGAATTTGACCGACAAAGATGGAGCTAAAATGGGCGTGGATACCAATTCATTCTCAATGTCTTTCAACACGGTTTTCATCTCGGCCGCACACAAACTTTTGGTATAAACTCCTATCTTCATAAGTCCTTGATGATAGAGTACATTTTGTTATTTTTAAAAGAGTGTCTCACCGTAGTCCCCTAAAATCTTTTCCATGGTAAAAACACTGAAAAAACCCCGTTTATCAAACCAAGACAAGACTGTATAATTACTCCCTATTCTTGTTATACGTACTTTACCAAAGTTGGACCTAACAATTTTTTTGTTGATAATAGTGGACCCGACAATTTAAGAGGCATGCAATGCTTTTGATGCAACATGTTTGACCATGACACAGAAATCTCAATCTGTAAAATAATGGTAAAATATAACAAAACCCGTAAATTGCTTGTCGGTTTTTCTCTGTTCTTTTGATCTCAAAGACAAACACATTAGGACTTGATTTAGATAGAGTTGATAAATCTGAAATGTCTTAAGTGTGCTCCCAAAAACTTTTTTCGAAAATCTTAATAATTAGCATTAATGACGACATATATATGTGTGGGGGGGGGGGGGGAATGTGACGCTTGAGATTTATCTACTCCATCTAAATCTAATGTGTTTGCCTTTTTGATCAAAACAATAAAATAAGTAGATCTATTTGAGTATTTGTGTTGGTGGTACTTAGACTCTTTTTTTGGTTATTTTTGGCTCAATGGGTGTAGGCTAGTGCGGTTAAAAAAAATGTGTGATGTGTTAGTCGGGTTAGGTTTTTGGTCCAGAAATTAAAATTCAAGACCCAACTTTTGATTGGATTTTACCAACTAGATCCAAATTAGAAAGGTCGGTTTGATTCTCACGGGTTCGTCTTAGTTTTGGTCCACTTACACCCTTAATTTTCAAAAACCTTAAACTTATCTATATATTTATATTTATATCATACTTATGTACTAAAAATGATATAATACCATAAATAGAACCTCCTCCAAGAATCTCCATTTCAAATTTTAGGCATTCTAAGCATTCTAAATAACATTTATTTTTTATTTTTTAAATTTACTTATTTAATGTTTTTTTATTAATTAAATCTGAAATATGATTTATTAATTAAAGGCTTAATTAAGTTTTTAACCCCTATAAAATTTTAAAGTTTGTACCACTTCATTGGTCCCACTAATTGCACTAAGATCCTCTATTATCTATCGTACTATGGTGTCAACTGGAGAAGCCATTACCTTTGTCTCCACCTTGCATTGAATCGATGTTGTCCCCTATGTAGGGGTGGGAACAGGCTAGGCCAGGCCAAGCCAAGCCCTTAACAGGCTGGGTCTGTTTCATTAATTTTCGGCCTGAGCCTAGTCTGTTAACTATTACATATCAATTTCCTTAGTCTGGCCTGTCCTGCTTGGGAGGCCTGACTTAGCCTGGAGCATGTCTTTTACCTTCAGTGAGACTCGAATCCAAGTTCTCAGCATTCAGAGCAATGCCTTATCCGCTAGATTAGAATTACTTTTTGCAATATTTTATGCAATCATATTTATTAATATAATTTTATTATTTAATTTTTCTTTTTAAAGAATCCCTAATTTAAAGAGTCCCTAGGACTCTCCCACACCCACACTCTCATCTCATTTAAATAATGTGAGAGAGCTTTGCTGACATTTTCCTTTTTGTTTTTTGTTGGTAAAATGTCATATATCAGTGATAGACCTGCCTGTGTATTTTTTTATCATAAAAAAATAAGAAATAAATATTAAAATAAAATAAAATATGCAATTTTTAATTTTTCAAAAATAATCATAACAAAGTATTATTTTTGTTGATAACTTAATTTCTTAATATAATAATATTCTAAAGTAAAAAACTAATATATATATATATATAGATATATATATATATAAAGATATTTCTTGAGAGAAGGGAGAGAGTTTAACCGTAAATATAACATTTACTATATAACAAGCAAGAGCGTATAAATTCAATATGAATCAAAAAGACATTTTCAATAAAGAATTGAAACTCTAAAGTTGTAAGCTGTTGGGGTATGCCCATGAAGAAACAGATCAAAAAGTCTGACCAATGTGAATATCTTTTATGTCAGAGGAAAATCAATTTTTCACCCATTGATTTTATCATTAAGAAACCAAAGTCCATATCCCAAAAAAGTTTGCTCAACTTTGTTATGTATATCATCAATTCTCTTGCTTAGTATGTGATAGTAAGATCATAAACAGAATATATGGCATTTGACCAACAAAAAATAAATAGGAAAATGTCAACAATATTCTCTCACATTATTCAGATGAGATGAGAGTGTAAGTGTAGGAGAGTCCTAGGGACTCTTTAGATTATGGTTTATTTTAAAAAAATTAAATAATAAAATTATATTAATAAATATGATTGCATAAAATGTTGTAAAAAGTAATGGTAGTCTAGTGAATAAGGCATTCCTGAGTCTGACATTTTTGTCAAATAGACCAGGCCAAGCTAGTCTACTAACAAGCCAGGCCACATGCCCTGACAGGCGGCCTGACCTATTCCCACCCCTACCCCCATGTCGCTTTACCTTCTTTGTCTCCCACACCCACGTCATCCTTGCTTGTCTCTTCATTTCCCACCGTATCACTTTTGCCAACCACCACGAGCTCCCTTGCCACGTACAGCCCCGGTTCGCTATCTCTGTGCGAATTGGACGCCTCCCTCCACTGTTTTGCACTCCCTTTTTGGTTTCATACTTCGCCTGCAGGCCCACTAAGATGACACACCCTCCACACCCTCCTGCCACTATCCCGTTCAGCCTCTCCATTGTTCTAACCACTTCTTCTTTGCTCTGATATATATCTCACAAATTAAGCCAAAGCAGTTGACGTTGGCTTTCCTAACCTTCTTTGATAAGTATACGTCCACCAACTCCCCTTGCCATTTGAAGATCAATATTAGCCACTGTTTTGTCATATATAGTTTTTGGTAAGTTGTCAATGAACACTGTGGTGTGTTCACCGCGACTATTTGTGTGGTTGTTCCATCCATCCGTAGCCATTTTCGCTTCTTGCCCTTCTGGCTCTCACACTCACTGCCCCTACTCGCTCTCTCTCTCTCTCTCTACTTTTCTCTCTCATCGTGATTCTACATCCTCTCACTGCACCAACTTTAATCAAAAGTGACTTGATTACTCAAAAAATTACATTGGTGGTATACAGACAAGTTTTTCCACATGTCAATTGAGTATTTTGTAATATCTACATCAAATACGTTTGTATGTGCATCACACGAACAAAACAATTTTTTTTACTCTCTTTTCTTTGCCTATTTGTAATAATCAATCGATAATAATAATTAATAATTAACCAATAATCAATATATTAATATAATACATATAAATTAAAGATTCGATAATCTTATATATTGATAAAGTAATGTTATGTATATTTTTATTTTATAATTAAATTTGTATGCTTAGTTATAAAGTAGTTTCTATTAAAGATTGATATATTAAGTTGGTAATAATAAACAATAAATATATAATAAACATATACAAGATACACACACATGTAATAACAAATATGCATAACATATGCCAAATAAAAGAAAAGTGTTATAAATGACACATGTTTCATCAAAAAAAATTGTTATACACATGTCACATCAGTGAGTCAACGATAGGGTGGGAATGTTATACAATTTACGTAATGTAAAACAAAAGCATAAATGTTAACTACATTATATATATTAAGCAAAGAAACGAAGTTAGAAGAAGATTATATAATTTGTATAAAATGGTACGTGAATCAAAAATATTTTGTTATACAAATTTTAGGAAGTGGAGACGGCGATTGGAGAAAAATTAATTAAAAAAATGACATAACATTTACATTACAACGATACAACTTACCCATGCAGTAGACAGGTTAAAACGCTAGTTTATTATATAAAAGTGAATTTTGCAATTAGTTCTTTGCCACGTGTTGATTTTTTTGGATTATTTGCTATTTATTGTCCTAAATTCTAATTATTTTAATTTGTACACTATTTAATTTAATAAAATTTATTTGAGTTAATTTCTACTATTATATATGCATTTAAATTCAGAATAGGAACTTGCAACATTAAATTCAGTTATTATATGAATTATTTTAAAAATCGTAAGTTAGAAATGAAAAAAAAAAGTTAGAGTGTCATTTTTTGGATTATTTTCTATTTAATATAATTTGTATAACATTTAATTTAATAAAACTTATGTAATTTAATTTCTACTATTATATGCATCAAAATTTAATTAGAATAGAAACTTTGAACATTAAATTCAGTTACTATATGAATTTATTTTAAAAAATTGTAAATTTCTTTATATATTGTATCTTCTTGATTCGGTTTCGAACGATTTTTTGACATGTGACATTTTTTTTTTATGCTTTCCTTTTGTTGTTCGATACTAGTTGCAAACTTCTGTTATTCAGTGTTATTTTTCAAACTTTTATTTCATTAGTTCTTTACTATTGTTAATATTTTGATGTGATTACACGATAATTTACCTTTGAAAATGGCACATATATCTCGCAGATGATTTATTTAAAAAAAATCTTCAATGTATTATTATGTGTCAACGCATTATTTTTTTATATTATCCTTTATTGGTATGTATTATATTCTTATGCTGCGATTCTTACGTTTTTCTGTTTATATCTACAAATATTTGAGATAACGTTAATTGGAGTGAATGATATGGTATCAGAATGAGAGCTTTTTGGACACAGTTGAAACATAAAGTGATGCTTTTATTTTTCTCACAAAATCTATTTTAGTTTTATAACAATTGTTTCTTTTATACTAAATTTATATATTTAGTCATAAAATAGTTTTTTTTATGTATAAAAATTGATATATCAAACTAGAAATAAAAAATATATACGTTATTCATATAATAACAAATATGTACATCAAATGAGAAATGAAAACGAAGGATCATAACCTTCTTTTTAGTGCTACATTATCTTAATCGTTAATTTCTCACAAATTTTTCTTCCTCGTATCAATTTTTAATATAAGTATAAAAATATTTATTTTAATATTTTAAGTTATTTAATTATTTTTAATTTAACACATGTAATCCTACTAAATTATAAAAATTTTATATATTTTTATTTTATTATAATTATTAATGTTATCTTACACAATTTGTCTCAAGTGGAGACGAAAAACACGGGAGTTGCGTAATTTTAACTAACTACTATAAATCTAGTAAGTAATATTTATATATTGTTAAATTTGATAATTAGTGTCCATGTAAATAGCTTTAAAATATTGATGATAAAATAAAAGCAATATAAATTATTATTGATTAATTTTTTAGATGTATTATCATCCGACTTACGTATTAATGGGTCTTTAATTTAAGCAAAAATATATTGGATTAAAAATATTTTAACAAACGTTATTTATGAAATTGTAGGTCATATTACTTTATTTGACACAAAGATGTGTCTTANATATATATCCGACAGGTAATAAAACTAGGAGTTCTGCTACACATATACCAAAAAATATACATCATACATACACTCTATATTTATATACATCAAGTCTGTGTTTTAATGTCGGTAATGTTTGTGCATTTAATTAAGTATAATTGAGAATATCTATAAGTTTGTAATGTTTGTGCATTCATGAGAATAAAATTTGTGCATTATTAATGATATATGTATGAGTGTATAAAATTAGCTATACATTTAGCATTTTTGTAAAACCAGTTGGCTAGTAACGGAGAGTAACAGTTAATAAGAGAAATTGAATGGGTGTAGTTTCACGTGCTCCTCCATGCTGAATGGCGAATGCAATAAGCCTCCCCACATGCCTTGCTTGCTCTATTCCACCAACCCTATTGATTTTTTCCCCAATGCAATAAGTTCTGCCCCCGCCACACCCAATAGTGCAAGGGCGTGCATGCACGCCAAGTTCTATAAATTCTTAACAAGTTCGCAGTGCAGTGCAGTGCAGTACAAGTTCATGAAAGAAAGCTGGTTTCAGAAGCACGGCAAGAAGTCAGAAAATAAAAGACTGTGTCTACGAATCTTAGTGTTGTTTGTTTCTCAAGAAAATTAAAGGGGCGGATGGATCAGAAGAGTGTAGAAATAGATAGGAAGAAAAAGATGAGGAACCATCATGGGCCGTCGATTTGGTCCATTTTCATGCATGCCGACGGCCAAGATTGGCTTCTTATGGTCTTTGGTCTCTTTGGGGCCATTGGTGAAGGCTTCACCATTCCTCTGGTGTTGTATCTCAGTAGCCGCATGATGAACAATATTGGGAGTTCCCCTACCATGCCAGGAAACACTTTCTTACATGACATCAATAAGGTTCCTAACAGTTAATCTCTATATGCTTAATTACATGTACACATGCATGCATTGAGGGAACATGAAAGAGCAGCTCCTTAATTAGGTTTTATTTTATTGGTGATGCAGATTGCATTGGCTTGGTTGTATTTGGCTGGTGCCACTTTCCTTGTTTGCTTCCTCGGTGAGATTCAGTTTTGCTATCTATCTATCATACTGATATTATGTTGTTTGTAGTCTAACTTTGATTTACACCATGCATGCAAAATTTTGAGTGTAAATCTATCTCTAAAAATTGAAATTAACTTTCAGAGGGCTATTGTTGGACAAGGACAAGTGAAAGACAAGCCGCGAAAATGAGATCCAAGTATCTAAAAGCAGTGCTCAGACAGGAAGTTGCATATTTTGATTTGCATGTCACAAGTACCACAGAAGTCATCACTGGCGTTTCCAATGACAGCCTCCTCATTCAGGACGTTCTTAGCGAGAAGGTAATTAATCTCCAGTAGTTTTAATTTCTTTTTTGAAGTTAATTGCATATATATATATATGACATGAAGAGTTTTACTGTTTGTTTTGAATACACAAATTAATTAGGTACCGAATTTGTTGACGAATTTGTCTTTGTTCATTGGGAGCTACATGGCGGGTTTTGCAATGCTGTGGAGATTGGCGATCGTAGGGTTCCCTTTCACGGTTCTTCTGTTGATCCCTGGTTTAATTTATGGCAAGACCTTGATGGGATTGGGCAGCAGGATGAGAGATGAGTATAATCATGCTGGTACAATAGCAGAACAAGCGATATCCTCCATCCGGACAGTGTACTCCTTTGTGGGGGAAAGCATCACCATAAACGCCTTCTCTAATGCCCTGCAAGGGCCGCTTCAACTGGGACTCAAACAAGGCTTAGCCAAAGGTCTGGCCATTGGAAGCAACGCTATCGTCTTCGCCATATGGTCTTTCATGTGCTATTACGGTAGCAGACTCGTCATGTACCATGGCGTTAAAGGAGGAACGGTCTTTGCCTCTGGAGCAGCCATAACTCTTGGAGGATTGTAATTATATCTATCTCTACCCTTAATCTCACTTCATAAGTTTCATTCATAGTTTTGATTTTTAAATAAATTTCTAATTAAATAAATGTATCTTAATGGTGAAATAGAGCATTGGGTTCTGGTTTAGCCAACATGAAGTTCTTGAGCGAAGCAAGTTCAGCAGGGGAGCGCATGAAGGAAGTGATAGAAAGAGTTCCCGAGATTGATTCAGAGAATATGGCAGGGGAGATCTTGGAGAGCGTTCGCGGGGAAATAGAATTTGACAATGTAGGATTTGCATACCCATCGAGGCCGGAGAGCATTGTCCTGAATGGTTTAAGCCTCAAGATTCCGGCAGGCATGACAGTGGCCTTGGTGGGTGAGAGTGGCTCAGGAAAGTCCACCGTCATATCACTGCTGCAGAGATTTTATGACCCACTTGTTGGGGAGATACGCCTTGACGGTGTGCCCATTCGTAGGCTTCAGCTCAAGTGGTTCAGGTCACAGATGGGCATGGTCAGCCAAGAGCCTGCGCTATTCGCAACCACCATTAAAGAGAACATACTTTTTGGCAAAGAGGATGCTACAGAGGATGAGGTGGTTGAGGCTGCAAAAGCTTCCAATGCTCATAATTTCATTTCACTGCTGCCTTACGGTTACCATACTCAGGTGACATGAACTTACGTGTATTTAATATTGCTCTGGGTATATTTGATAACGTTTACTTTTTTTTATTTTATAACTATTTTTTTGCTTTATAATATATTTTTTTTTAATGAGGTGTACATAGAATATTAATTTTTAAAATATATAACTAACGAAATTATTAAAATAATGATTAAAAATTATAATATTTTATAAAAAATTATCTCTATGTAATATCTTCGTTTTTATTTTATTTATTATTCTCTTAATAAATTTATTTAATAAAAATTATAATTGAAGTATGTAAAAAAAAATAATTAGTATTATCTAACTCTCTTTGTCTGTTTTTAATAAAATAACTCCCTTTGTCTGTTTTTAAACTAACATAGCATTCATGATAAAGCACCGTTGTCTGTCAACATACATCAACAGGCGTGCATGGTAGGTATAATTACTTTGTCAAATTCAACTTTCCGATGACCACTACTGTATTGTTGTTTTTATCAATTTCTCCTTCGAAGTGAGAGAGTAACAACGTCATTAATTCGACAGCATAGCTTTATTTTTATTTTATTTTTTGAGTTTTTTACTCTTTTGCCCTTACTATAGAAACTAATTACCAAAATACCACTGTTTTAAAACATATAACCAAAGTGCCCCTGTTTTGACTGACGCGGACGCCGCGAGATGCGTGGACGTTCACGTCAGATTCACCTACACGGTTGGCGATTTCAGTGAAAAATGAAAAAACAACATAACACTGAATTCGCCAACACGATTGGCGAATTTAGAGCAAACAACAAAACCCGCTTTACACTAAAATCGCCAACGCGTTTGGCGAATTCAACTGAATTCGCCAACCGTGTAGTTGAATTTGCCAAACGTGTTGGCGAATCCATCCCCGCATCTTATAAATTGACCTCCCCCCTTCCAATTCTCCCACACTCCTCTCATTTTCTAAAATTCACCTTATCTCTCTAGAATTTTCTCTCTCTAGAATTCCAGAGCACTTGCCGTCAGCGCTGCTCCACTTCGATCAGCTCCACTTATGCAATATTTATTTGTTTAATCAATAATTTTTCGTGCTGATTGTAACATTGTAGTGGAGCCGATCGAAGTAGAGCAATGCCGGCGGCAATTGCTCTGGAATTCTAGAGATAGAAAATTCTAGAGAGATAAGGTGAATTTTAGAAAATGAGAGGAGTGTGGGAGAATTGGAAGGGGG
>QANU01060254.1:0-68641 GCA_003254905.1 Nissolia schottii | reverse complement strand
GTCCACGTCAGTCAAAACAGGGGCACTTTGGTTATATGTTTTAAAACAGGGTATTTTGGTAATTAGTTCCTGTAGCAGGGGCAAAAGAGTTAAAAACTATATTTTTTTTAAAGGTTTTGGTAATAAGTGTCTTTAAAGCAGTTGTTAAAGAATTTGAAGAATTTTTTTTTAATTGAAAACATAAGTTTCTAATGTATTAATGGTATTCGAGATTTAAAAAGCTTATATTTTCAATAAAAAGTTTCTTTCTTAGGTTTCTTAATAAATGTCATCAGAGTATTTATTAATAAAATCCTTTTTTGAATAATTTAATAATATTTTGTACTCCTTTCGTTATTTAATGTTAGTTTTTTTTTAAAATTTATTTATAATTCAATGTATCTAGAATTTAGATATATTGAGTTAAAAATAAACTAAAAATAAAAATAACTAACATTGGGGAATAAAATGAGTATATGCTTGATTTTTAGGTTAGAATCCACTTTCAAAGCTCTAGAATTGATTATGAGCTACTACCACATAAATTCAATGACTAGAGTCATCAAAGTGAGCTATAACCCGTGGGCCAACCCACTTAACCCACTAACTCAGTGGGCTAAAGTTGATAAATTGTTAGCTCATTTAGAAGTGAGTTATTTTGGCCCAGCCCACTTAACTCGCAACCTGTGTTGGGTTAACCTATATAGAGTTGTTTAAAAAAACTTATTGACCAAACTTATCTAAATAATTGGGCATTTCCTTTTGTAGGATTTATCTAGTCCAAAGCCCAAACTTCATGGCTCCAACATGCTCCATCTTCTATATACTACCATATATATACTCCAAATTGGCATTCTCAACGTCATTTAGATTAGTGGTTTTCTCTATCCTTAAACATCAAACCTCAATGTTTCGAAAAATTCATCACACCTCTTTTCGTCACATGCATCAACTGTTGTCTTTCGTCGGTCCACTAGTCCCTCATTGCCACCATCATTTCTTCACGACTTCATTCTTCGCCCTTCCTTTACCTTCTCTTCTCTATAACTTCACGACTTCATCCCTTCTCTACGTTTAGCTTGCTATTTACCTTCTCAGGTGATTTAAATTATGTTTGAATTTTTGGGAGTGTGATGGATTAAGATGTTATGATATTTTAATTTTTTTTTTTTACTCCAACACTTCTATGATATTAAGTTTATTTTGGACTATGTTTTATTCTTTTAAATTATGTTTGAAATCCTTTTATGTTTTATATTGAATTTCAATAATGTTTGGATATAATAGGTGATGTTGGACAACTTTTAATGTTTTAGATTATGTTGTTTTTGATTTACTATTAACATGTTATGTTGTTAGATAGATTTAATATGTTTAATTACTTTTTGTTTTCTGTTTTTATATTTTTTTGTCATTTTTAATTAATTTTAAGGTTTTTAAGTTTATTTTTATAATTTTTCTTAAAATTTCACCTCGGGTGGGTTGAAACGAGTTGAAAAACTTTTGGCTCGTTTAAAGGTGAGTTATTTTGACCCGACTTGCTTAACCCGCAACTTGGGTGAGCTGGGTTGGCTCGTTTAACCTGTATTAATAGCTCTACTTTTGACACATACACACAAATTAATAAATTAATTAATTTGCACATATTTTAAAAAAATATCAAGTGTTTAGACTAAATTATCCTTGAACATTTTTATTTCTTTTGCCATTCTCTTTCTTCAATTAAAGCGCATGATGAGTTATTATAGGGTAGTTTCTCACCTACTCCATGCTACTTAATTTATCTATTTTTGATAATTTTTACAACGAAATTTATCAAAATTTATTATCATTTTATGATTTAATATGACATATTGATGAACTATATGATTTAATGTACTAAATTAATATTTTTTAATACAATATTTGTAGAGCGATGCATCATAAGCTCAAATGGTTCGCAAATTACTAAATCTCTTATAAGTTTGTTCTTTTAATGATTTGACTAATTAAAAATTTATTATGATTATATATAACATGAAATAACAACAAAATTTGATGTTTTATTATAAAAATGATCAAAAAGTGATAAATTAAGTAGCATAAGATATTTATCTCATGGGGTAGGTGAGAAACCATCATTGTAGGAATAAAATTAAAAAAATAACCGTTAATATTTTCTTAATTTAATCAAGTGATAATTAATTATGGACAAAATTTAGATAAATATGTCATGTAATATTTAATGGAGGAAGTATATATAAGCTTATATTGACTAGAGTAATGTTAGGTGTACAACTCAAATATTGTTAACCATGCTGCGAATCCATGGTTTACACAGTGACCCAAGTGCACCAACTTTTGCATATATATACGCACAAACTTTTTTTTACACGCATGCACAAACTTTTTCAAATACCAAATCAAATCAAACTGAATTTGTGATACATTAAATAACAACAAGTAATTGTTGTACTTTTTTTACCTTTCCACTCACACTCCAAGCGTGTGGACTTACTCTATTATGTACAAACATTTTAAAGCATATGCATAAAATTTTAAACTGACGTACACAAAATTTTCAACAACTAGAAACAAAAAATATGACAAAAACGTAAACGTAAACGAAGACAAAGAAAGAAATTTTTGTGTTTATATGCACAAACTTTTAAATAAAAATTCACAACCTTTCTATACATATGTACAAACTTTTGACTAATCAGACATCCACAAAGAAAATAAAAAACAATAAATATGATGAAAATGGAAATGAAAATTCTTAAATTCGTAAAGAATGAGATAGAAATGAAAAAAATGATGAGAAATTAGGAGAGAAGAGAGAGGAAAAATAAAGAATAAGAAAAAAAGAAAAAAATACATGTTAAAGAGAGTAAATTATATAAAAGTTGACAAATTTAGGTGGTGAACAAATCATTTTTCTGTTGATCATAGTAATACCACATGATAAAGTATAGTATTATATTGTTTTTAGTGCTTTAATTTTTTTGTGTGCTTACGTTATTTTATTTTATAATGACACAGGAACGAAATTGTTGCATTATTTTGTCATTGATTAAAAATTTAATAAGTATAATACAGAAAATTTTCCTAAATACCGTTAGAAGAAAGAAAAATATTTAAGTGTAAGTTCTTGGTTAAAGTTTGAAGATATAGGGTGTGTTTGTTTGTGCTCTAGAGGGGAAGTACTTATTTTTACAAGAAAAGTATTTATATTGATTTTTTATGTTAGTTTGTATTTCTCAAAAAAAGTAAAAGCAAAAAATAATCAATTATTTATTTATTTATTTTGATAAACAAGTATTTATTCTAACAGTAATAATTGCGTACATAAAGTCTCAAACTCGATAGCTGCTTAAGTGATATTGAGCCACTTACCACTCAGACCAACTCCCATTAGTTACCTTTTCATTTTGATACTTTTATAAATCATTGTTCACTTCCTAAATCTAGATAACATTAATTTTTTTAGTACACCTCAATTTAATGAATGTAGTAAAATAGAGATAGAATAATACATGAATGAATTAATAAGAATAATTTTATAAAGTACTATTAAATTTTCTTAACTTTTGAGGCTTTTCAACATTTCTTTAATACTTGTGAAAAAAAAAGTGAACCCTTGTTTAAAAACGGAGGGAATGGTATAGTAGAAAAATGTTAAGCTTATTCTTTTAAAGAATAAAGAATGCTTTTTTTTAATTGAATAAAATGGGAGAAAACTTTGTGTGTGTGTGTATATATATATATATCAATTTTTTATATTTTAGTCATATGGTTCTCAAATTAAGGAAGGACTTGTGGATAAATTATTAGATTTTTTTTTTATAGATAGAAATCGTATTATATAATATAATGACTTGTTTGTGAGTATTTAAATATTAAATATAATCCTACAACATAGTACTCATGCTTTGGAAATTATTAAAAAAGAAGATGACACTATTATTACGAAGATGCATTCAGCAAAAGAAAATTTTTAAGTTTAACTTATTTCATAAAAGTTGTGTTATTTATACTTATTATTTTAGGAGATTATACTAACTCATATTTTATTTATTATTATATGAAATTTTAATAGGATGTAGGTCTTATTGAGGTACATTCCCTAGTGGTACATACCCTCTCACTTTTAAAACAAATATAATTATTACATATATCAATTTAAAAATAGTCAAATAATAATACAAAAATGTTCATAATAACATTTTAATTTATATTTAGTTAAATAATTTTTTCTAATTTTATTTTCTAAAATCAAATTCCTAAATTTGAACTAAAAAAGAGGAAAGAACCTTGAATAAGGGATTCAATTTTTTGAAATAAAAATTGAAGGAACTATATAACAAAGCATAAATTAAGATATTATTGTGATCATTCTTATTATTATTTAACAATTTTTAAGTTGATACAATGTTAAATTACATTTTTTAGAGTGAGAAGGTATGAGGCCCCTACACTCTCACTCTAAAAAATGTAATTATTGCAATCACATTTAATAAGTATAGTGTCCTGTTAAGAATAAGTATACTTAATATTTCTCATTTCGTAATAACCTTAAAATGTATTGAAGAAAAACAAACAAAACCTAACACAGTTAATAAATGATTAAGTCCTTTAAGTATTTAGTCAAAAATTAAATTTTCAATGTTATGTATGAAAAATGCTGTGAGAGAGAGAGAGAGCGCTCTTTTAGCTGGTTATATGAATATAAATTATAAGAAGAAATTTTGAGGAAAAAATAAGAGCACACCTTAAGAAATAGAAAGTTTTTAAAGTATTTAATGTATTTAATATATTATAATTTTAATAAATTTATCATTCCTACAAAATTTGAATGCTTGATAGGTATTATCCCTTCCATCCATTTTTACTTGTTATTTTTTAAATTTAGCTATATACTTAAACTAATGTAGTTGGAAGAAGGAAAAAGCTCATCCCGTAAACCTAAAAAAGAAATGTTTCTCCTAATTAATTGATTACATGTACAGGTTGGAGAGAGAGGGATTCAAATGTCAGGGGGACAGAAGCAGAGGATTGCAATCGCGCGGGCATTAATCAAGAAACCAAGAATGCTCCTTCTAGACGAAGCAACCAGCGCATTGGACTCTCTGTCTGAACGACTAGTCCAAGAAGCACTCCACCATGCGTCTGTCGGCTGCACCACCGTCATCGTCGCTCACCGCTTATCCACCATTTGCGATGCAGATATCATAGTTATGATGCAAGCTGGAAAGGTCGCGGAGATGGCCTCTCATCATGAGCTCATCCAAAATGAACACGGCCTCTACTCCTCTATGCTTCGTCTCCAGCAAAACACCCCCGCTACCGCTCTACCTTCGCTCATACCAGCCGCCAGTGACAATGCTCAAATGGCATACCATTGCGGATCTACCGATTCAGTTGATAGGAGTGGAACATCATTTGGTAACGACGTCGATGATGGCCTTGAAGTGCTTGAAGGGGAGGCCAAGTTGCATGTGCCTTCGTTTCGGAGATTGCTGGCTCTCAATCTTCCAGAGTGGAAGCATGCGATTTTGGGGTCTTTGAATGCCATGTTGTTCGGTGCGGTTCAACCTGTGTATGCGTTTACAATGGGGTCCATGATATTTATGTATTTTGACGTAGATCATGAAGAGATAAAGAGGAAGACTAGGACTTACTCGCTTTGCTTCCTAGGACTCTTTTTGTTATCCATGCTTGTGAATGTTGGCCAGCATTACAGTTTTGCTTATATGGGAGAGTACTTGACCAAACGGGTTAGGGAGACTATGCTTTCCAAGATACTCACCTTTGAAGTTGGGTGGTTTGATCGAGATGAAAATTCCAGTGGTGCTATTTGCTCTAGGCTTTCTAAAGATGCAACTGTGGTACGTTTCTTTTGCTTATTTCTAAAGATACTTACCTTTGTGTTCATACCAATAAATAATAATTGCCCTATATACCATTTAATGAGATCTCGAAAGAGCTCACACTGATCAATTAAAATATATCATCCAATGATATGAGACATGATTCACTTTCCATTCACAATTACATAAAACTGTAACTACATTAATATTAGTTGAAATCTCATTTAAAAGTGAATGAGTGGTAAGTTGATGTGGCGTCTCATGTATAACAAATGCAAATGGCATCACTCATCTTTTTGAGTAGTCGTGAGTTTCCCCCTATAACATTCATTTCTCTCTATAATAATTTATTTGCCTTGAACAAATGGCGTTACTAGTGCAGTTGTGGTGACTCAATTTGTGTTAATTTTCTATTTTGATCTTTGCTTGTGGCATTTAGGTGAGGTCTATAGTGGGAGACAGGATGGCCTTGGCGGTACAGACAATATCAGCAGTAGTAATAGCTTGGACAATAGGTTTGATGATCGCATGGAGGCAGGCTGTTGTTATGATATGTGTTCAACCCATTATGATAGCATGCTTCTACACAAAGTGCGTCCTCCTCAAAAGCATGTCAAGAAAGGTCATGGAGGCCCAAGAAGAAAGCAGTAAGCTTGCTTCAGAAGCAGTTTCAAACCTGCGAACAGTCACCGCCTTTTCTTCCCAAAACAGAATTCTAAAAATGCATGAGAAAGCCCAAGAAGGCCCAAGCCGCGAGAACATTCGACAATCTTTCTACGCCGGCATTGGGCTTGCTTGCTCCCAAGGCATCGCGACTTGTGCTTGGGCTCTAAACTATTGGTATGGCGGCAAGCTTGTCTCGGATGGCTACATAACAACGAAGGCATTGTTTCAAAGCTTGATGGTTTTGGTCAGCACTGCACGAGTCATTGCAGATGCTGGTAGCATGACGACAGACCTTGCCAGAGGCGCGGAGGCCGTAAGCTCAATTTTCGCCATCCTTGATAGGAACACCAAGATTGAGCCCAACAGCCCAACTGGACATAAGCCAGAGCAGTTGGTGGGCCGAATAGAACTTCGTGATGTGCATTTTGCTTACCCAACTAGGCCCGACGTGCTCATCTTCAAATCCTTCTCGCTCACAATCGAAGCTGGGAAATCAACATCATTGGTGGGACAAAGTGGGTCCGGCAAATCAACCATCATAGGGCTGATAGCAAGATTTTATGACCCGCTCAGAGGGATGGTGACAATAGACGGTAGAGACATAAAGTCGTATAATCTTAAGTGCTTAAGAAAGCATATAGCACTTGTGAGTCAAGAGCCAACACTGTTTGGTGGGTCCATAAAAGAGAACATTGCATACGGAGTTGACAATAAGGTTGATGAATCTGAGATCATAGAAGCAGCGAAGGCTTCCAAGGCGCATGATTTCATAGCTAGCTTGAAGGATGGGTATGAAACATGGTGCGGGGAAAAAGGGATGCATCTCTCAGGGGGTCAAAAGCAAAGGATAGCAATTGCAAGGGCTATATTGAAAAACCCAAAAGTGTTGCTGTTGGATGAGGCCACTAGTGCACTGGATAGTCAGTCGGAAAAGGCGGTTCAAGATGCACTGGAGAGGGTGATGGTTGGCAGGACTAGCGTGGTGGTGGCCCACAGGCTATGCACCATACAGAAATGCAATCTCATTGCCGTGTTAGATAAAGGCGAGGTGGTGGAAAGTGGGACCCACTTGTCCTTGTTAGCCAAAGGAACAAGTGGAGCTTACTACAATTTGGTGAGCCTTCAGACGAGACTTACAGCCACAAACAACAAATAACACTTCCACTGATAGATAATACTCAACCACACTAAGAAACCAGAATGCTATCTTGTCTTTGTCTGCATGGTATTACTAGAATAGAAATACTTCCTTGTTGAGTTTGAAGGGAGATAGCTTGTGATAAAGAGGATAAGACGGGCCATTGATAGATGAAGAGTTGACTACAACAGAATAAAATGGAAGTGTCAACGAGGCAGCTTTCAACAGTGTTTGTACTTTGTGGTGTTTGTTACGACTTAAATAAATGGTCTTTGTACTTTTTTCTTTTGTAGCATTTTAGTCCTTGCTTTGCTTCTGCTTCTGCTTCTGAGCCGTTGAGATATGATCAATTGATTAGTATAACATATGATAAAATTTGTATTTTGACTCAAAAAAATCTTAATATTAAAAATGAAGACTTTTAAAATGACTCCTTTAGTAAAAAGTGTAACTTTTATTATGGGTAAAAAGGTGCAATTAATTTCTGGTTTAGGTTATTAGTAAAATAATTAATATTTTTAATGACACTTAACAGGGAAATTAATCAGGAACGATTTTGGTACATTGTTGAAGACCGAAGTGTGTGAGGTGGGCTCTGTTCCGGCTGGAACCACTTCACCATCATCCATAGCCACCTACCTCACCACCAACATCTCATCCTTCATGATACTAGAGGAAAATCTCCAATCCCCATCGTCAAAACAAACAAAGTTTAAAGATGGTTTTTCATTTATACCTCATGTTACCTAAATTTTTTTATTTATAATTTTTATAATTAAATTTATTAATTTTTTTATTATTTTATGATCTAATATGACATATTGATAGATTATATCATCTAATGTGATATATTAATACTTTTTAATATAATATTTATAGAGAGACATCATAAATTTAAATAATCTATAAATTTTTAAATTTCTTATAAGTTAAATCTTTTAATAATTTAACTAATAAAAAATTTATTACAACTATATAAAAAATAAAATAATAACAAAAATACCTACA
This sequence comes from Nissolia schottii, assembly GCA_003254905.1. Classification (NCBI taxonomy): domain Eukaryota; kingdom Viridiplantae; phylum Streptophyta; class Magnoliopsida; order Fabales; family Fabaceae; genus Nissolia; species Nissolia schottii. The sequence goes on along the minus strand of QANU01060254.1, from coordinate 60,001 downwards.
AAACTAAAGGAAATTAAGAGGAGAGAAAGTAAGAGGAGAAAGAGGGTGAACCTGAAAAAGCTTTTGGTTCGGTGTCGTAGTGATTGAGCAGCGACAAGGCTATGACAGTGACAACAACGACAGTGGACCGTAGTAAGCTAGATGGAAGTCAATCAGCCCCCTTTCTCAGTGTTTTCTTCTCATGTGAGCGAAGAAAGCAATTTAGTGGGACCCATGGGTTATGTTTTCTTTCTTCCATGATTTTTGTATTATTATTATTATTATTATTATTATTGTTATCGACTAATTCGGGTTGACCTAAGTCACGTACCTGGTTATGACAGGTGAGTCTCTCAGTTGGGATAACTGTGTATACAAAGTTTTAAATTTGAGACCTTATTTAAGCGATACCAAAACGCTTATCACTTAAACTAACCCCCATTGAACCTTTGACTGATTCTATTAGTTCTAGTTATCAAATTCTCTTTACCGTTAATAAAATAATAATATACGTTCTGAAACGGTCAACACTAACGTTACAAACGGTTGCAGTGGTTACGATTTTATAACAATTGTCTTGCAACACATGTTCAATATATTTTCATTTAAAAGCTTTCATTCTTGTGCTAATCAAGAGGGTGACTTACGAGAGCCAATACTACTTTTTCTTTGTTTTCTTATATATTAAACTTCCTTTTGGCGTTAAAGATATATTATCAAACTTACGAGAACTTCTTCCTTTTCTTCCTCTATACTTTCTATATTTTTTAGGGTTAAACACAATTTAAAATCTAACAGGTTGCTGATAGTTCAGACATCTAAATGCACTTATTGAATCTTGGGGATACTAAGGAATAAATTCTTAAGGATAATGCATCATTGTACACCTCAAGTAGTATTTTATGTGTTTGTTTCTTGTGTGTTGATTATTCGTGAAAGACATCAATTAGAAGCTTAGAAAATTCTTTAGTCATATTGATGATAATTTGTAATTTCTATTGTAATGTGTATTTGAGTTTTCATTCTTTTTGACGTTTTCTACTTAATTATTTTGAGACAATTATTTATTCTTTATTTGAGATTATTTATAATATTTGTGTTACTTTTATCAATATATACAACAATTTTTTTTTCTCTCTTGATCCAAATGAGTGCAAAATTAGTTTTTTTTGCTCATTTTCTCCTCCTCTTTTTCTCTTTTCTCCCATGTTTCACTTATCCAAACAATAGATTAATAAAGTGTGAATCTCATAGAATAATTAAACCATAAATAACTAATTCAAATAATAAACTTCATTCGAGAAAGAAAAATTAATGTCATGTAAAGTGAATATTATATATAACAGTACTGCTACATACAGACTGACTCAAAAAGTGGTGGTTGGAGTAAAATTAAAAGATAGTCTGTGTCAGACGCATATCTCAATATGTGAGGTCATTTTTTTTAATGTAAAAATAATATTTCTCATTTATTTATTTATTATTGTTATTATTATTACATATAGATATCTAATAAGGAACAAATACAATAAATAAATTAATAGAACTCACCCATTGTTCCATAAATTGTTTTCATTAAATATATTATAAATACTCAGTCATAGACAAAATAAATATACCCCTAGCCATTAGGTGCTAGCTATGACACATATAACAGACGACTACGTTCGTAAATTGGTTCAGATTAAGGACTAATTAATGACTGAGTACTAGTAGTAGAAGTAGAAGAAAAGACACGTGTTAAGTGTACTTTATTTTAACTTTTAGTAGAAATTAATTAATCAGATAAAATGGTAGCAACTCATGAATCCGTTGATTTGCATGGGCTTCTGGATATAGTTGGTTTTCTGATCATCCTTCCTTATTAGTTCATGATCAGGCATACAAGGAATCCATGCACCAGCAGTAGTAGTCAGACCTCGAGATTTCCAGCATTTGTTCAGGCGTCATTCTTTCAAGCTCACTTTGCCTCCACGAAGCAAAGCTATTCCTGTTCTGAGGTTCAGATGCCAAAGGGCAATCCTCTATTTTATGTGCTTGGGACCTCATTCTCTTGTAGATCCTCATTGTTGCAACACAGTCATCATAAGGATCTTGTATGCCACCGGTCTGAATGTCATACCTGCATATATATTGATTCTATGTCTCGTTAATTACAAAGCATTATAATTTTATGCATTTTTCATTTATTATTGTTATCATTAAAAAAAACATTGGCTAAGATACTTGCCCAAGATATGCTTGTGTTAAGTACTTGAGTGAGTTGCTCAGCTTGCTCGTTTTCATCAGTGGAGGGTACTTGGCAGTGTCCCTGTCGATACAAATATTTGATCAAATCAAAGCTAGTCATGAAGAGTAAACCAACTCCTCCTTATATATGCATGCTATCCGTCTTTGATATGCAAGGTGCTGTATAAAGTTACAAGAATTATCTGTTCAATTGAATTTAATTTACCTAATTTTTTCTGCTCTGTATTCGATTTGCAGACATTCCAGATCATGATCCAAACCATGACCCACAAGAATCCTGGCTTTTCCGCCTCTTGCTCGAATTGTCCATATGGGTTCTCCATTGCAAAGAAAGTCTTGAACCTTCCTCTGAACTTGCCTCATTGGCATAGCATCCCTCAAGTATTCTGGTCTAATGCCTGTTGTCTCATACCTGTCAATTATGAATCACAAGTTTAGTTCGGCAAACTAGTGTAAAGAAGTTCTTGTGTGGTATTATATAATGAATGATATTTCAGTATTTATGAGCATGGTCTGGAGTATATTCGGTATGGCGCTCCAAGATCATACAAGAATTTCTCTTGATTGAAAATTTAGCCAACCTATAGTTTGTCACGGGAAGTGGTGGCTTCACATAAGAATGGAAGATTATGTTCTCATGCTCATCGATTATGCAGATTCTTGCACAAAGATCTAGCGAGCCATCGCTGCCACCGCCAACCATTTTACAAGCAAGGGCAACTACGTGTGGTCCTCTTGCTCCCCCACCAATAGTCAAATTATCACGAAGACCCAAGTTTGAAAAGCGACCAATTATTCCCTATATAAAATACAAGAATCCAATTATAAGTATAAAATGGATTAGCAGCATGCATATTACTTAATTAGTTTTCAAGTGATCAGAATTAGGTAGATACAGCATTTAGTCCGGAGAGTTGGCATTTTTCTTGGTGAATCCTGCGTGAGTTAGGGCTATCAAGGACTTTGAGACAAAACTTGCACCCTCGGTAGGCAAAAACATCTCGGCATTCCTGCTTTGGCAATGGACCTGAAACAAGTAGATTTAGTTAGTCTTAATTCCTCGATCTCATCACAATCAATTAATAGTTTCTTAATTCATGGAAGAGATCGATCGATTACCTATAAGATGTTCCCTTAGAGACTCAAATGACCTGCAGTGTTTCCTGCAAATGCCGCAGCTCGGTTCATGAACCGAATGGTATGAGATTCTCATGTGCTCCACGAGGTGCTCCAGCTTGTTGAATTGCCTGAAGCATGCTGCACACTTATTCCTATATATTGAGATGAAAGCTAAGTTACATACATACATATCCATAAATTATAAATTGTTGTTAAGTATACAATTTTCTCTGATCGATAACGATTCACTACATAGGTGTTAAAAAATTAAAGAATGAATAAAAAGGCCTTAAAGTTTGAAAAAGTTTAAAAGCATTTTACAAAATAATCCTTATTGATCCATCGCTCTTCTGCTACTTTCATTTAATATGAATATGTCAAGAAAAGCAAGCAATAAAGAATAATTAATAATGCCTAATTAAATTTTAAAAAAGTGAACAATAATTTGTGTATGCATGTATGTATGTGCACGTGCAGCAATTGGTATGTGTATGCATGTGCGCGCGGGCTCGCTCAAGAGTAATGGGAGAAAGAAAGAAAACCTATGAGTCTCTGCACCGTCAGGTCTGCAATCCATAACTCTTTACACTGACTGGTCTGGGTAGTGGTTCTTCTGAAAGACTTGGACTTGAGGTTAATCAAAGGTAGGCCTAAGATGAATGGTATTTATATACAAGAGTGTCCTAGAGATCAGGTTTGCTCCAGTACTCTCCAAGTTGCACAAATAATGGACTACGATTCCTAAAGGCATATATAATTATTCAGTATATGTCTCGAGAATTCTATTATGGTGCCCACCTCTTTAGAAGCATGGCATGGTATCCTTATTTTCACAAGAAAAGAAATTAAATTGCCTAGAAATTACAAACCTGCCACCGCACGTGTAGTCTAATTAGCTTTTCAATATTTACAAAAAAAGACTCTCTTCCGATTGAAGTTTGCAAAACAGTTCTCCAATTATTTCCCCTTCGTCCCAACTTGTCGGAGTTCCTTTTCAGTATTTGCATTTACAATATATGTGTGTGTGTCTGCCGAGACTGATAAGGAAATGGGTGTGGTGGAATTGGCAGTAGGCTACACGCACAAAGACCAATTTATACGTGTTTAAATCTGCATTGTTAAGAATAATATATATTATATTTGATTTGATTTGATTGTGATTTGTTTTTGGCCGTTGTGTTTTCAGCCTATAAATATGTCCACCTTCTATTGTAAATAATCTCAGATATAACAACTCAGATAATACAATTGTTATTTCTTTGTTATCTATCTTTCTCCTATATTTTTTGGTGTCCCATTTATCTGTTTCTCCATGATGTTTAACATGGTATCAGAGCCATGGTTTCCACCTTGAACCCATATTCCCGCTTCAGCCAATTTTCCCCTTACGCTAATTTTCCCCTTAACCGCCTCCGCATAGTCTTGATGTTGACTTATTCTGCCTCCGCGTCTCGATTGTTGCCTATCGTTGTTGCCTTTGCTAGTTTCGCCTAGCTCTAGATGTTGCCTTTGTTGGTTCCGCCCAAATTCTGATGTTGCCTCTGTTGTTGCCTTTGCTGGTTTCGCCCGGCCACTGCTGCCTTCGTTGGTGCCGCCCAGCCTTTATTGACGTTTTGTTGGTTTTGCCCCACTCAACTCTCCGTTGAACTATGACTAGCTTAAAGCTCGGGGAGATTTAGCTTGAGGGAGAGTGTTAAAAATGATTGTAATTTATCTTTCAGCCTATAAATAGGCTCACCCTCCAATGTAATGCACAACTCTCATAATACAATTATGTTATTTCCTATTCCTTATATTTTCTCTGTAGTCTTTGTTGTGTCAAGATGTTTAACATGGTATCAGAGCCATGACACCCTCCGTGAGCAATCTCGTCTTTACCACCTCCACCTCCGCTGCTACTCCTCCATTCTCTCCCCTGACTCCTCCAAGAAGAACCCCGAGCGCGTCCTCAACATTTGCCACGCCTCCTCCCTCACCTCGGACTTCCACCTCGACCACATCGCCCTCTCCATCGTCGTCTCCAAGCTCTCATCTTCTCTGACAAAGTCGCCACCGGCGACTCCTCCGAAGTCCCCTTATGTTGCATATCGCTGCCTCTGTGCAGTCTCCGATGTTGCCTAACACTGCCTCTATACAGTCTCCGTATATTGCCTATCGCTGCCTCTATGCATTCTCCGATGTTGCCTAACGCTGCCTCTGTGCAGTCTCCGTATGTTGCCTATTGCTGCCTCCGTGCAACCTCCGATGTTGCCTATCGTTGCCTCCGTGCAGTCTCCGATGTTGCCTATTGCTGTCTCTGTGCAGTCCCTGATTTTTTACGGACAAATCCTTGACACCGCTCTTTTTTTTCCTTAACAACCTTCGCTTGTGACAAGCTGAAAACTCACGGAGCTTTAGCTTGAGGGAGGGTGTTAAGAATAATATATATTATATTTGATTTAATTTGATATACATTATGTTTGATTTGATTTGATTGTGATTTGTTTTTGGCCGTTGAGTTTTGGCCGTTGTGTTTTCAGCCTATAAATAGGTCCACCTTCTATTGTAAATAATCTCAGATATAACAACTCAGATGATACAATTGTTATTTCTCTGTTATCTATCTTTCTCTTATATTTTTTGGTGTCCCATTTATCTGTTTCTCCATGATGTTTAACATGCATATAGCCACTTTGATTTCGGCATTTGGATTCACGTTTGCTTGAAGTTCTTGGCCCCTTTTTTAATTTATTTTTTGTGTGATCAGTTCAGATTGTGTTGGGGCTGTGCGTTTTGAGGTGAGACGAAAGGGTAGAGGCTAGTTTTGCAAAATAAAATATCATGGACTCTTGTTGCAATTTTTAAAAAATGACATTAATGAGACACACGGTGGCAGAGTATTTTGGGTAACATGCCATGCTCCCAATGATGACGGGTACTATCATAATTCACCATCTCTAATTCTCCTCCACCTTGTAGCCTTGTGCTGTTTGTATCCGGCGAAGACCATTCTTACATTCGTAATGATCTATGTTCCAGATTCTTGGGCCCATTTTTTGCTGTGTCATTCTCTCTCTTTGGCTGTCACATGGCTTTATTATGTACCGTGGTCGTGAAACTACCAACCAATTAATGTCCTTAAACTCTTAGTCAGTTTTGTCATAAGGATTCTTCTTCAATAACCAACTGGATTAACACTTGTTAAAGAATTATAAGAAGAAAGTTTTTAATTTATTTAAAGTATTTATTGTATTTTTATGGCATAGAGTACTGTTAGATTTGTGCTCCCCAAGATTTTTTCTTAAATCTATGGCATATTTCAAATTACTCAAACATCTCACCGTTAGCCTACGTCTCTATTATTTTGTGATGTTATGTTATAAGTCACAAGCTGATAAATAGCATTCGCAGCTCTCTGGTTCAATATATAGAGTCTTATGTTTTTACTCCCTCGTCCTTTTTCAATTAATAAAAATCCTCAACAGTGTTTGCACTTAATGCATCATCCTATTGTGGCTTTAATAAATAAAAAACAGGAGAAAAAATGGGCAAATAAATCCCAACACCTTCCTACAGCTAAGCAACCGCAACTTGAACCCGCACAGTGGAGATGGCAGAAAATTAAAGAAAGCACGTACGTGGCGCAGGACACACATACCTACATAATCTTCAAAGTTGAACCCATCATTTATTGAACAGATTATATTCTCTGTGTTATACCTTACTTTCATTGTTCAAAAATTCCAGCTGACCGAAGAAAGTTATCTTCTTGTCTTTTGCTCATCCTCTTTTCACATCAATCACAAATTAACCAAGGAGAACAATTATACATAGGAAACCAAGTGCACTAAAAAGCACTTACTGCTACTTGAAACCTTTAGCCGTCTTGATAAAGAAGATGAAGGATTGATAATAAAGGCAAAAGTTATGTATAAGTGTTTTGTCAAAGCGTAATCAAAATATATCACTTTCGGCGACCAAAACTGCAGATAAGGTATATATTTTGGTGCAGCAGGGGGCTTTATCGTATTCGCAAGGCATTAATTTTAGCTTCTCATTGTATGGAATAGTACTTGTTTTCCATTACATAGGGGGAAGGTTGACTTAGAAATCCAAGGGAATGTCAGCACGACCCACTTTTGACCACGAAGAGGGCTGGGGACCCCTGGATTCTCTTCGTTTGTGCAGTGGGAGCCTGGCCCCTTAAACAAAGTTGCATCGGACAGAATATCTTTATTACACGTTCATGAAATTTATTTAGGACCACTTGTAACACCATCATGCAAGCGTATCGTCCTTCATGAATATTCTCGAGCTCTTCGATCTCTCTCTCTCTCTCTATCTCTATCTCTATCTCACAGTCGCAGCAAGTGACTTCTGCTTCATCTTCCTCGAGGGAGAGATAGAGCACTACTAACAAGTTGACTATTACCGTCCAGACATTATCGTCAGACACGAGCCCGTCGAAAAACAAAATAGTACCGACGGTAACCGATTCGCTCATAAAGAATTGGGAAAGAGGCATCAGATTATCGTTGGAAATGCTGGCTGACGGTAAAAGCAACGGTAACTATTCGCGGGAAAGGGCACGAACAATTTACCGTCGGTAAAAATTTGTGATTTTGATTTAAAGAAAATAAAAAAGATTACCGTCGAACATAGCAGACGGTAAATTACCATGAATCGTAAACAACCACTTCACCACACACTTTACCGTCGGTTTTATTCGACGGTAAATAACAAAGCACATGTCTCGAAGCAAAGTTACCGTCAGTTGCTATTCCGACGGTAACCGCCTCGAAATATTTTGGCTCCAAAAATTGGCGCCACTTTTTTGGTTACCGTCGGCCAATTTTAATTAGTCGACGGTAATTGTTTTAATAAAACGTTGCGTTTTGGTACATCGTTATTACCATCGGAATGTACTATTACCGTCGGTGATGTCTGACGGTAATGTCTGAGACCTGAACACTTAAACGAAATTCCTTTCTCTTCTTCCCATTTTCTTCTCCATACTTGTTATTGTTCATCTATTTATTTCCTGCTTCTTTCCCCTTCACTCGACTGTGGCACCACCACAGGTCCACCGCGTAACCACCGCCAGTCAACTGCGGACCACCACGGCTCCACCGCTAGAGGTCCACCTTTGTTTGTTTTCTTTGTTATTGCATTGTTATTTCCTTTGTTCTTTCGTTTGTTTTCAAATTTTTTTTATGTTTTGAAAGGAATTGTCTTTGAACTTACTGTATATATGGGGTTGTAGCTTAATTGCGAGATTGAAGATTAATTGCGAGATTGAAGATTAAAGGAGATCGATCGAGGCATCACTGGCAAATAGGTATGCCTCTGACTTACTAGAGTATGCATGCCTTGTAGAACGTTTTTAATGTGGGTAGTTGTAAAATTAAATAGATTAGAGATTGATGTAACCAGAAATCGAAGTGTTACATGTAATGTATTCCATAAAAAAATAAATGTATATAGTGTGTGTATATATATTCCATGCACAAAAATTAATTTTGTAAAAAGACTGGGTCGCTCTTTATCGTGCGCGCAAGGAGGCAAATCCATCGATTTGCATTTCGAAGAGCCCAAATGACTTGGACTCATGCGCGCGAGCCCAACTCCCTTCTCAAGCCCTTGATCTCAGTTGCTTCCTTTACTTTTGCTATGAGGGACACTCATGTTGTATTGATCTCCACAGGAAATTCCCTGAATCGAAAGAATTCCATGATGAGCTTCCCTACATCCTCCTCCAGGTCTTCCCAAAACTCCTTAATGAATTTCATGTTGTAGTCATCATAGCCCAAAGCCTTCCTTGAAACACATGAGTGCACTGCCACTCTGATTTCATCTATCCCTGACTACTTCTCAAGTTGCACGGCTAGTTCACTACTTATTTGAGGGAGTAATTCTTCTCTCTCAGCTTGCCATTGCCAGAAATCACAATGAGCCGACCACTGCCTCAGCCCCATTCGAGATGAATCGTTGACCACTCGCGCCGCCGTTGAGCTCCGAGGGCCCGTGCCGCGTATGAGTGCGCCCTCCAGTTGCACCACCTCTGCAACCCCAAACATCTTCTTGTTTCTTCTTTTCTCCAATTTGGTCAATGTTGGTAATTTGGGGATTTAGAGGTTTTTCTTTTGTTTTTAGTAAATTTGACTGCGTTTTTGGGCTGCTTAGGTTACTTTCGTCCTTGTTTACTTATGTGTTTGAGCTCAATTTGTGTTTTTGGGCTAGTTCATGTTTTTTGTTTTCTTTTGGGTGATTCTTAGGTACTTTTTTCCAAAGACATTGAATTTTCTTTTTAAAAAAAATAACTTTGAACCTTTTATTAGTAAAAATTAAATTAAAAAAAAATATGTTTTTATATGTTATCCTGTTGTTAGTATAAATTTATTTTATTTTCCCTTATTTGATGATTTTGTCCTTGGTAGAGAGCCTTGACACAACGTTAAGGTTGATGTCTCATTACCTAAAGTCATGAGTTTAAATCTTGAAATAAATTTTCGGCTAATGAGAGTTAAGGTTGTGTGCATCTTCCCTCCCCAAACCTCACTAGATAGGAGCCTCATGGACTAGGTTACCCTTAACGATTTTGTCCTTGTAGAGAGAACTATGGCTGTGAAATCATTTGCTTCACTGCTGATATTGGCCAAGTATGTCTTAGCTTGTACCTTTTGCTTTCTATTCAGGATTAGTTGTGTAAATTTTGTTCAAAGGTGACTTTTTGCGTGGGAAAATTTTGTACCATTGATTGACACTTTGCGTTGCCTGTGTTTGGTACTCAACAACTATTATATAAGAATTAGTTGGTCTCTGGACTTTACATTATTGCCTTAATTGGTCTCTCAATTTTAAAAAGTGACAAATTAATCTCTAAACTTTGCAAGTATTGAATTTGTTAGTCCTTACCCCATGTCCCAAGAGAAAATAGTTAGATTATTTAGGGACTACTTAGGATAATACTATAAATGTTCAAGGACTATTTAGGACAACCAAGGACTAACTTATCACTTTTTCAAGCTAAAAGACCAACTAGAACAACAATATAAAATCCAACAACCAAATAGAATATTAACCTTAAAAATTAATACATTTCATCTCATCATGCCCAATTGCAACTAGATTCCTCCAATCGTGTGCCATTATTTGAATGGGTCATTCGAAAGGCGGTGAAAAAGGGACCTAACGCTATTGATACTTTTATGCGCTTACAATATATGTGTAGTTTGTTTATATATGTTAAATTTAGTGCAACTTCTAGGCTATGTATCCGGTGTTCTCCCAAACAAAATGCACTTTGAATGTGCACCTTGTTTCCACACGGTGAGCTACATATTCGACTGTTAAATTTGGTGTGAACTTGATCTGACAGCTACAAAGGAAGAAGTTTGCTTATTGTGTTTGCAAGGAGTTGTCTGGTTGGAGGTGCTTTTAATTTATGAAAATACAAAATGTAATTGATGTGTGCATTTACGTTTAAGGACATGGACGCCAACACCCCTTTGTTGTCGGTGCCACCTCCACTCTCCTTGCCAAAATCGCCACTCTTGCATACCCCAACTTTATAACAACTCAGAAATTTCATCTCTCCACCATTAACATCATAAATACATGACCCAAAATCCAAAAAAATAAAATAAAAATCATCAACCAATAATCATCAACAAGAAACCACATTCTAGAAATTCAAAGAAAAAACAAAAAAGATGATATCTTTATTGAGAAATAAAACAAATAGCTTCAACAAACAGGTACGCAATACCAAAAATCTCATTAATAAAAACTAATTTACAAATAGTATTTACAGTTTAATTTTTACTACTTCCTGAAAAAGGTTGAGCTTTTACAAAATAAAAGGAATGAGGATCTTTGATTTAGGGTTCAACACAGTTGTACAAGAACTCTTACAGATGCTCCACCATCAAAAATCCAAACGAAAACATGCTACTTAAATGACCCTGTTTTGGTCTTTTGACTAAAGGTTATGCAAGTCTTTTTCACCCATTATTTTAATGCAAATACTCATTAACCTACAACATCTAGTTAATAATGGGTGCACACTTAAAACTTCTTTAATTACGAGGGATCACTGGAAATGAAACCCAACTCTTCTAATGATAACTTTTTTTTTTTTTTTTGAGTGTTATGTGAACTGAGATGCTCAAAAGAAGATGTAGAATGTTCATGACTAAGTCCTGATCATTGGATATATAACAATAGTTAGAGAATGGAAAAAAAATTAACTATTAGCTAGTCTAGAAATCATTGGTCAAAATATGGTGTGACAATGGTTATACCAAAATTATTCAAAAGCACTACCATAATACAAAGAGACTAAGAAGTTGGCGCCAATTCTGTTATGTGCCCGTATGACAGTATTTGTATTAAAACTTCTTAATTTTTTTAATTACAGTAAGACTTTCAAAGTATTTCAGTATAACCATTTTTGCATTATCTTTTGTCCCAAGAGTTTTGTGCTATCCGGTAGTCAATATTTTTCCCTTCTTTAACCACTGTTTCACATCTAATGGTCAAACCATTGGATATGGAACAATAGTTAGAAAGAAAAAATATTAATTATTGGGTTCTTCAAAATTCGTGTAACAAAAATGGTGCAACAATAGTACCAAAATTATTCAAAAGTCCTACCGTAATAAAAAGAGACTAAGAAGCTGGTGTCAATACTGTTATGCACCTATGTGACAATATTTGCTTCAACTTCTTAATTTTTTTTATTGCGTTAGGACTTTCAGATGATTCAGTATAACCATTGTTGCACTATTTTTTGTTTTGCGAATTCAATAGTTAATCTTTTTCTCTTCTTTAATTACCATTTCACATCTAATGATCCAAACCATTGGATATGGAACACTCGTTTAAAAGGAAAAAAAAATTAAAAACTATTGGGTTGTTCAAAACTTGTGGGAACAAAAAATGGTGTAACAATAATTATGCTAAACTCATCTGAAAACTTGCCGCAATAAAAAATGAATAAGATGGTGCCTATACTGTTATGTGCCTATGTGACAGTATTTGCTTCAACTTAATTTTTTTTATTGTGGTAGAGCGATGATTTTGGTATAACTATTGTGACACCAATTCTGGTATAACTATCTAGCAGTAATTCTTTTTTATCTCTAACTATTCTTTTATATCTAACGATCATTACCAGTGCATATGAAATAATAGTTAAAGATGGGAAAAGATTAACTATTGGCTCATCCAAAACTTATGTGACAAAAAACGACGCCACAACGATTATACGAAAATCATCTTAAGGCCTACCACAATAAAAAGAGACTACGGCTACGTGACAGGATTTGCTTTAACTTCTTATTGTTTTAATTGCGGCAACGCTTCCGGATGATTTGGGTATAATAACTGTTGTCACACATTTTTTTTTTTCAATCTTCTTGGATGATCCAATTGCCTATCATTTTCTACTTTTTAACTACCATTCCATATCCAATAGTCAGGATTACATGTCCTGGCTCTCTTGCAAATCTTGGTCTAAACTAAATCTCATCCGGCATATAAGACAAAAAGATATTGTCACTAAAGATTGTATTAAAACTTACATAAAAATAAACAAACTATACGAATCTCTTGTAAGTTTATTAAAGAATCAAGGGGGAAGGGGGCCCTCTCTTGAGGTGTTTGGCGCTTTTATGAAGAGAGGATGTGTGGCAAGTGGAAACTCTTAAGATTCCATCTGATTATGAGCTTTTGGGTCATGTCACCTTTAAGAGGAGAGGTTACTCTTGCGGACATAAATGGCAGATGCCAAAAGGATCGCATACCTTTGAGGCTGCGTATAAGAGATGCCATTGTTAGCTGACCAGGAAGACAGAGAGATTGAGCATTTAGTAGCAACTACAATTATGGCACAGGAAGCTGGCTCATGATTTTCTATGACTGCAACTTCTTGCGCTTGATTGTAATTCTTTCAAATATCACTTTGGGGATTAACTGCTTTATCTTTGCTCATTATTTAACTAGATTGAGAAGTTTGAGCACAAGACTAAACATTTTGACCATTTGGAGCTGCTGACGGAAAAGGAACATGCTGAAATAGATGAGCTGAAAGATTATATCTTGACTGAATGGGCTGATGCGTTAAGGTGGAAAGATTATTCGAGTGTAAAAATCTTAGACCAGTTTGTTTGTATCTGTGTTTCTGGTGCTCTATGGATTGTGATTGGACTATCTTTTTGACAACAGGGCAAATTAAATACTGTAAAATTGTATTGTCATACCCATAAAGCACAGAAAAGTTTTTATTTTTTTTACGCTTTATAAAGGTTTTATCTTTGACAGTATGACTAATTTTTAACCTTTTTTGTTTGGATGGCTCGTACATACTGATGCTTCTGATGTTTTTATAGGATATTTTGGATTAGGATTGTCTACAGTGAAGTGAGGGGCGTGTAACTTTGGATAAGAAAATTGTATTATGCGAGTTTTGTTTTTCTCAATTTAGAGGAATTTTTACTTAAAAGAATTCAAATAGAAATATTTTATAATTTCATGGAATTAGAAATGTAAGACAATCAAATTGCAACAATTCAATTTCTATCATGCCTAAAGTTTGTTGAAGACCGTTAGATATGTCGTAGTCAAACCCAAGATATCTAACAATCTCGTATATATAAAGCTTGAGCTCTTTACTTCTAGTTGGTTCCTTTGATTTTAATTCATATCTTCAAATATCTATAACTAAAAGTCCTTTATCTAAAAAGTGCCAATCCTAAATTTTAATATCTTACAATTCGTTAGGATCCTAGCTTTTCAGTTTTCATTGTTTGTTCCATCTATCTTTGCCAGCAATATGAAAGTTACAGCAAAAGGATTTTTATAAGTTTATACAAGTAGAATGGATAATTCTTATTGAATCATAAAAATGAAGCCAGAGCTAAGTTGCAAGGAATATGCAAGGTGTTGATTTCTATAATGTTGTCATACTAGCACCCGAAATCAGGACCCTCTTCCTATTTATTTTTTATAAGTTAACACTTGAAAGCACTTTTATGTACCTTTTATATGATAAATTAACACACAATAATATAATTATACAAGAAGTTCCACAATACTATGTACCTTTTATGTAACTATATCTAATCCCTGCTCATTCAGAACAGCAGTAGTATCAGCTAAAACACAAAACACCAAGGAAAAGAAGGCAAATATCACTCTCCAAAACAAGTCCTTTGCCCCACTTGAATTGATCACCCTACCACCCACAACTAGTGCAGCAACCCCATAAATAAAAAGACCTAAAATGCATACAAAAATTCAAACTCTGTCACTAAATAAGGAAATTGGGGAGTGATGGTGAGGAAAGAAACGAAATTTACCAGTTATCAGAAAAGTGGAGCATGAGGATGCTTTCGAAACTACAGCCCTGAGGAATGGCATAGGTGGGGATGAGAGAAGCACGCTAAAGCGCTGAATGAATTTCATTTGCGTGGGTCTAGAAAGCCTTGTCCCCCATGATAAACCCAAGGGAAGTGAATCTCTGGCACATGAGATGCCAACCAATGATGAGTTTTAGGTGGAAACGTCCAAATCCCAAAACCCTCCTCCATCCATTATTCGTCTTAGTTTCCTCCTCAGTGAGTGGTGCAGGTGGCCCTCGTACTGACCACAGTGACGGTGCTAGGCGCTGTAAAGTAAAATAGAACACTTATTACTACTATTATTGTTATTATTAGTACGGTCATTTTCAACATCACCATTTATATTAACAGTGACACTTGAATTAACTAATGGTTTATATCATGACCTGATTAAGAACCTCTTAACAAAAATCCACTAGCTAAAGACTTCAGCCTTCAGGTATCTCTATTATCAGGCAAGGATCCACCACATAATTGAATCCTACAAACACACGAGAAATTCTTTTCACATTGTAAGACGAATTTAAAAGCTACAGAACTTAACTGCTTGCTTATTTACCATTTCCTTCATTTTTTTCTGCTTTCAAGATCATATAGTAGCATACAAATCATGCTGCATTGTCCGGTTCAGAAGAGAAAAACAAGCTGAGTAATGCATAAAGCTTTGTTACACAGTGAACACCACCGCCTCCACTGTACCACTCTCTGCAACCTTATTCTGATAAGGGGGTTTTAGCTTCATGTGAAATCAAACCTGTAGCAGAGTAAATAAAAGAAACAGATAAGTATAACAACTAAACCTTTTCCCACTATGTGAGGACAACAAAAGAAAAAGATAAGTAGGAGCAATGATTAAAAAAAGTACTACTGCAATAAAAATAAGAATCAAGGTTGGAAAATATAGTACAAGAAGCTAAAAGAATGAGAGTAAAGGAACGTAATGCAAACCATATCAGCAATACATCGAGCCGAATAACTAAATTTCTGTCTCAACCCCATCTGCCAACTCACATTGTGGATAAAAGAAAAGCATATTGTGGTCAAATAAAATTTCTTCTCCTTTTGTATCTCAATTGAGTTAATTCTTTCCTGGCAATCATCAATAACTCATTCAATCTTTCAGTGCCTCCACATAAATTCAAATTAATCAATTCCCTGGCCTGCAAATCCCTCAAAAGCTTTTCACTTTCAGTATGATAATTTCCATCACAAAAATAATCAATAAGAACTGTATATATAGAGGTGTTGGGCCAAAGATGTCTTTGTTTCATCTCTTCATAAAGTTGGAAAGCAGCTTCAATATCACCATTAGCACAAAGACCCGATATAAGAACATTGTATGCTGCAACATCAAGCTTCAAATCACATTGTTCCATTACACTCCTCAATTCTAAAGCCTTTGCAACATTAGCTTCTTTGCAAAAAGTGTGCATTAAAGTGGTGAAAGTAGCAGCCGTTGGAACGATTTGCTTCTCAAGCATGAAATCAAAAATCCAAATAGCATTTTCAGTCTTCCCTGAACGTGCCAGCCCTCTAATAACAGCACTCATAGCAACATCATGGGAGCTGACACCGAGTGTTCTCATCTCATCTTGCAGCCTCATTGCTCCTTTTACATTTCCCACTCTGCACATGCCCTTGATTAAAGTGATATATTGATTACATGTGGGAACAGAACCACTTTCCGACAAGGCTTCCAAAACACAATGGGCTTTATCAAAAGCACCAGTTCTAACAAGTCCATTAAAAAGTGCATTATATGTATCTACATTAGGAATAACTCCTAACAGATTCATCAGTTTTAGCAGCTCAAAGGCCATTTTGATCTCATCCCTGTCACAGAGCTTGGTAATAAGCATGTTAAATGTAAAACAATCAGGTATAGAACCTGCAAGTGTTATCCATCTTAAAAATTTTACAGCTACATCCAGTGATCCAGATTGACAGTACCCAAGAATAAGAGAGTGCCAAGTTAACCTATCTAGCTTGAAACCATGTCTGATCATGTTGTTGTACAGCATAGAACATTTTGCCATGGCATGTCTCTTTGAATATCCATGCAAGAGAATATTGTAAGTAGATAAATTCAAGCATAAACCCCTACTCCTCATTTTCAAAAGGATATCATTAACGTGTGACATTTTTCCCTTCCTTGAGTATCGATCCATAAGCACATTGAATGCAATAGTATCAGGGGAAACACCTTTGTTTAGCATATCTTCAAAAATATACAAAGCAGCTCTTGAATGTCCTTCCTTGAGAAGACCACCAACTAAACTAGTGTACACAGTAGGGTTTGGATGTAGTAATCCTTTTTCAATAGTGTTCTCCAAAAGAAGGAGTGCAGCAACCGTTTTACCCTTCTTGCATAGCAACCCAATAAGATTGGTGAATGTATAATTGTCAGGCAAAAAATTATTTGTAACCATCTCATCAATATGGTCAACTGCATCTGATAAATTTCCAGATCTACATGTCAAAGTATGTAGTGTGTTGTAGCAAACATTATCAATGGCATAAGGAATATGGCGCAGTCTATGCATAAACGCCATGGCTTCTTTAATATGCCCACTAATGCAAAGTCCTTTTAATAGGCCACCATATGTGAACTGACTTGGACAATGGCCTAAACTAATCATTTTATCAAACATACAAAATGCTTTTAATGCATCACCAGAATTTGCATAACTATTTATAATGCAATCATAAGTAACAGAGTCAGGATCAAGACTCATCCTGCTCATGTGATCCATAAAATACTCAGCCTCTTCAAGTCTCCCGCATCTACACAAAGTTGCAACCAATACATTGCATGTGAAGTGATCTGCAACGTGGCTACCATGGTTCATAACAGCATAAGCATTTAATGCCTCTTCTAGGTTTCCCATCTTGCAATAGTTGAAGATTAATGTAGAATACAGAATGTTGTTTGGCATAAGTCCAGCCTTACACATTTTACACATTACCTCCTTAGCATTATTTATCTTCCCAGCCCTCAAAAATCCATTTATAAGAACTGAAAATGTAACGACATCAGGATTTACAGAAACTTTTAACATGTCATCCATCAATTGTGCAGCTTCTTCAAGTAGGCCATTCTTACACAACCCGTCTATCATTGCTGTATAACTAATATGACCAACTCTCACCCCATTCACTCTCATTCTCTCGAGAATGCCGGAAACCAATCCAAATTGGGCATGCTTGGCCATACCATTCAAAAAACTACCATACGTCACTTCATTAGGTCTTAAACCATGTGATTCCATCAAATCCAAGAGTCTAAATGCTTCGCCCAAGTTGCCTTTGTTACAAAGTCCATCTATCAAAGTATTGAAAGTGATACCGTTTGGTGACAAACTAAAGGACGGCATCTCGTCAAAAACTCGAGAAGCAACTCCAATCTTCCCCTCCTTGACAAATCCATTAATAAGAGTATTGTAAGTGATCTCGTTAGGATACACCATATTCTTTCTCATCCTCTTCAACATCAAATAACCTTTCGCGCTCCTTCCTTCCCTGCACAAATTGTCTATCAACACATTATATGTACAAACATCAGCTGCAATACCCTTAGATGCCATGCAGTCAATCAGCTCAGACGCTGCTTTATACCTCCCTTTCTTGCAATACCAGTTGAGCAAAGTATTATAAGTAACTGCATTTGGAAAATAGCCGCTTGCTTCCATCTTCCTCAAGAGCGAACCTGCACTCTTAAACTTCCCCCGTTCGCACAAAGCGTTCAACAATATGTTGAATGTGGCAACATTGGGACAAACCCTCTTTGCAAGCATTCCTTCGAAAAACGACCAAAACGACTCGTTGCTTTGGCCTTTCACCAAAGAACCAAGCACCATGTTACAAGTGTACACGGACGGCCTGAATCCCCGGGAACCCATCAAGTAGAAAGCCCGCACAGCGTCCCCAACCTTGTTTTCTTGCAAGCAAACCCTAATCAAGAGGTCAAAAACAGCAGGGCTCGAGTTGCAAACGCGGTATGTCTCCATAAGAGCGATGAAGGCGAAGTTCAACCCAATCGGCATTTGCAACAAATGCCTCAGGGTTGTTCTGGCAAAGCTGTGCATTCTAGCCCTAACAAGAATGTGGGTGGTGGTGCACATGATGTGGGTAACATGATTGAGCTCCAAATTGGGTTGATTGATGACCCGTTTGAGGAATTTCAGTGCCAACCTTCCATGGACAGGCCTCAGTGAAGCCAAACTATACTTCATGCAGTTCAGTGACTCCCAACGGTATATAGTGAGAAATGTGTATATACTCTTCTCCATAATCAAAAACCATAAGCTTATGCTGCAAATTGAAAACGAATTAACCGTATTCAAATTACAACTAGGGTTGAAAAATAAAATAAGAGACTGAACTAAAATGAGGGGTTATTTCAGTTCGGTTAATTGGTTGTTAACAGTGATGGGGCTGCCACCCGAGCGGGCGGGGGAGGGGGAGCACCCCCGTCCCAGCTCCCCCAAAATCCCCCGTTCCCCGCCACCGGTGCAAAAACCATAATCAATTGGTAAAATAATTTTAAAAAAAAATCTGCTCAAGAACCTGATGAAATGGGGCTATTGCACCAGATGATAAAACCAGACCCCAACCAACAATCAAGAAGACCGAAGCCAGATTCACCCAAATTCAGCAAAAATGTTATAATACAAGGATAAACAAAAAATCAGTCCAATTAGGAACACCGAACACATCATTAATTATTGGCCCAAAAAACCCAATCTTGGGAGGAGAAGGCGGCGGCGGCTGGTGGCTGTGCTTAACACAGAGAGACGAAGCACCAAGAGAGAGGAAGGCGAGAGAAGAGCAAACCGAGAGGAAGGTGAGAGGAGCCCATCGGTGGCTGGCGGCACGGCGCCGAGAGAGGAGAAAGATGAGAGGAGTCCGTCCCGGTGGCTGGCAGCACAGCGGAACGGCGCCGCGAGAGAGACGAGCCGTTAGAGAGAAAGAGGCGAATTTGTGAATTGTGAATCTGAGTGTAGGAACTGAGGTTAGGTTTGCAATTCTTAATTTTGTGTTAGAATAAATGTGAAATGTCATAAAATGTATATACATATGCAGATTTTCAAACACTATAGTTATTATATACTTTTCATATATATTGGAGAGTATGAAGGATTTTTTTACAAATGTATTTGCTTTAGTAAAATTTATTTTTTAGAATGTGGCAACTAGAAATTAATTACGGATATATAGGATTTTGGGGTTGAAATTGGTCTGGTATGTGCCAATTTCAACCCTTGAAATTTTTTTCAAAAGGGGCTTAAATCGGTCTGGTCTGTGATTTCAGCCCCTCAAATTTTTTTTTAAAGGGACTGAAATCGGTCTAATCTGTGATCAGGTATATCTTTTTTTTGTTTCTCGCTGTTGAAATCAACCAATCGCATGCCAATTTCAGATCGATCGACTATACACTCATAATTTCCTTGATTGGCCCATGTATTTAGATTTAAACTCATTCAAACCCATATAAATGTATTTCCCCGAGCATGAACTCTATCCTCGCCCCTGAATCTATCACGGGAAAACTTTAGTCCACATCCTTCTCCCCGCAAAAAAAATTTGAGGAAAAAATCGTTACCCCCCCACCCCGTGGGGATTGGTTCGGGATTTATTCGGGAATACTCGTGGAGTCCCCGCCTAGTGGGATCTTTTTGACATCTCTAGTACAAATTGAATCAAAACTAGTCATACACGAAGGCATATGTGCTTGAACCAAAAGTTCAATTTCAAAGAATAACGAAGCAAAGCTAAGGTCATATAATCATTGCAGAGAAGGACGGAAAAAGGTGAGAAGAGGCGAAGGGGGAGGCAGGAGGGGGAGGTGCAGTGGCGTGGTGGTGGAGGCAGTGGTTGCGAGAACGGTGACAATGATGAAAAACTAACCTCACATAGTGGCACTCGCACCGTAGGGGCAGTTGAGGGGGCGGTACTAAGGAAGTGGCAGTGGTATTCAGATGAGGGAAAGGGAGGAGAGAGAAGGTAAATGGTAAAACATCAAAGTTTCTTTCTTAATATGTCACAAATAAGTTAATAATCATTTTGGTGCTTCAAACTCAGTCTAATTCGGTTTAGTTCATGAATTCAAAAACTGGTTTTTCAAATACTAAATTAGTTAGGAATGGATATTCTCATGTTAAATATGATATGTTCGAAATATTGTAGTCGTCTCTTTTGACATAAGTTTTTATCTATCACTTGACCAAATAGCTTAATCGACAGTTTAAAATTTTTGAAATGTAGAAAATGAAATTTTAAATTTTAAATATTAAAATAACTCAAACATCTAGTTTTAAGAAAAAGGAAATTATCAGAAGATAGGTAGGATATTTTATTCCAATCAGGGGGAAAATATTACAAAAAAGGTCCAAAGGATAAAGCAATAGAAGCATGTGGGCTTTCCCAACAGACACATCAAAACTATTCCAAGAGAAAATCTTATTGTAAGAGAGAAATGGACATATTGTGAACTCTAAACTACTGACTCAATGTTAGAGCAATGGAGTTGATATTTTGAGGATGATCATCTCTATTGTTGAACACCTTTTCATTCCGAGAGGGCCAGATTTGCCAAATGGTAAAGACTATCGATAAGAGTTGGTCATATTAGTCATACAGCAATGATGGACGGGTTGTGTAAGAATGGCCTACTTGAAGAAGCTACGCAATTGACGGATGACATGTTAAAAGTTTCTGTAAATCCTGATGCTGTTACATCTTCAGTTCTCATAAATGGATTTTTGAGGGTGGCGAAGATAAATAATGCTAAGGAGATAATGTGTGAAAATGCCAAACAACATTTTGTATTCTACATTAATCTTTAACTATTGCAAGATGGGAAACCTGGAAGAGGCTTTAAATGCTCATCCTGTATGAACCACGTACGGTGGGCATGTTGCAGGTCACTTCACATGCAATGTATTGGTTGCAACTTTGTGAAGATGCGAGAGACTTAAAAGAGGCTGAGCATTTTATGGATCACATGAGCAGTATGAGTCTAGACCCTGGCTCTGATACTTATGGTTGCATTATAAATAGTTATGCAAATTCTGGTGATGCATTAAAAGCATTTTCTATGTTTGATAAAATAATTAGTTTAGGCCATTCTTCAAGTCAGTTCACATATGGTGGCCTATTAAAAGGACTTTGCATTAGTGGGCATATTAAAGAAGCCATGGCGTTTATGCATAGACTCCATCACATTCCTTATGTCATACTTACTTTGACATGTAGATCTAGAAATTTATGAGATGCAGTTGACCTTGTTGATGAGATGGTTACAAATAATTTTCTGCCTGACAATTATACATTCACCAATCTTATTGGGTTGCTATTCAAGGAGGATAAAATGGTTGCTGCACTCCTCCTTTTGGAGAAGACAATTGAAAAAGGATTACTACATCCAAACCCTACTGTGTACACTACTTTACTTGGTGGTCTTCTCAAGGAAGGATATTCAAGACCTGCTTTGTTTATTTTTGAAGGTGTTTCCCCTGATACTATTGCATTCAATGTGCTTATGGATTGATACTCAAGGAAGGAGAAGATGTCACAGGTTAGAATCAGTAGAAAATGTAGATACATACAATGCACTTTTTGATGGACTTGTTAGAATCAGTGCTTTTGATAAAACCCATTGTGTTTTGGAAGCCTTGTCGGAAAGTGGTTCTGTTCCCACATGTAATCAATATATCACTTTAATCAAGGGCATGTGCAGAGTGGGAAATGTAAAAGGAGCAATGAGGCTGCAAGATGAGATGAAAACACTCGGTGTCAGCTCCCATGATGTTGCTATGAGTGCTGTTATTAGAGGGCTGGCACGTTCAGGGAAGACTGAAAATGCTATTTGGATTTTTGATTTCATGCTTGAGAAGCAAATCGTTCCAACGGCTGCTACTTTCACCACTTTAATGCACACTTTTTGCAAAGAAGCTAATGTTGCAAAGGCTTTAGAATTGAGGAGTGTAATGGAACAATGTGATTTGAAGCTTGATGTTGCAACATACCATGTTCTTATATCGGGTCTTTGTGCTAATGGTGATATTGAAGCTGCTTTCCAACTTTATGAAGAGATGAAACAAAGACATCTTTGGCCCAACACCTCTATATATACACTTATTGATTATTTTTGTGATGGAAATTATCATACTGAAAGTGAAAAGCTTTTGAGGGATTTGCAGGCCAGGGAATTGGTTAATTTGAATTTATGTGGAGGCACTGAAAGATTGAATGAGTTATTGATGATTGCCAGGAAAGAATTAACTCAATTGAGATACAAAAGGAGAAGAAATTTTATTTGACCACAATATGCTTTTCTTTTATCCACAATGTGAGTTGGCAGATGGGGTTGAAACAGCAATTTAGTTATTCGGATCGATGTATTGCTGATATGGTTTGCATTACGTTCCTTTACTCTCATTCTTTTAGCTTCTTGTACTATATTTCCCAACCTTGGTTCTTATTTTTATTGCAGTAGTACTTTTTTTAATCATTGCTCCTACTTATCTTTTTCTTTTGCCGACCTCACATAGTGGGAAACCACTCAGTTGTTGTACTTATCTGTTTCTTTTATTTACTCTACAACAGGTTTGATTTCGCATGTAGCAAAAAAAGGACCCCTTATTAGAATAAGGTTGCTGAGAGTGGTACAATGGAGGTGGTGGTGTTCACTCTGTAACAAAGCTTTATGCATTACTCAGGTTGTTTTTCTCTTTTGAACTGGACAATCCAGCATGATTGGCATGCTACTATATGATCTTGAAAGCAGAAAAAAAAAATGAAGGAAATGGTAAATAAGCATGCAGTTTAGTTCGATAGCTTTTAAATTCGCCTTACAGTGTGAAATGAATTCCTCATGTGTTTGTAGGATTCAATTCTTTGGTGGATCTTCACCTGATAATGGAGATACCTAAAGTCTTTAGCTGGTGAATTTTTCCTAAGAGGTTCCTAATCAGGTCATTATATAAACCATTAGTTAATGCAAGCGTCATTGTTAATATATAAATGGTGATGTTGAAAATAACAGTACTAATAATAACAACAATAGTAGTAATCAGTGTTCTGTTTTATTTTACAGCACACCCAACACTTTCACTGTGGCCAGCACTAGAGCCACCTGCACCACTCACTAAGGAGGAAACTAAGATGGATAATGGATGGAAGAGGATTTTGGGAATTGGAAATTTCCACCCAAAATTCATCATTGGTTGGGTATCTCCTGCGCCGGATATTTACTTCCCTTGGGGTTATCATAGGGAACAAGGCTTTCCAGACCCACGTAAATCAAATAATTCATTCAACGCTTTAACATGCTTCTCTCATCCCCACCTATTCCAGACGTCAGGGCTATAGTTTCCAAAGCATCCTCATCCTCCTCTTTTCTGATAATTGGTAAATTTCATTTCTTTTCTCACTATCACTCCCCAATTTCCTTGTTTTGTGACAAAGTTTGAATTTTTGTATGCATTTTATATATTTATATATATGTTTCCTAGTTGCTACACGTTTTCCTTTATTATTTTGATTATGTGTATTTATGTCTTCCTTCCCTTTTTTTGTTTGTACTCAAGAGACTTGCTAATTTCTTTCTCAATTCAAGAACTTTAAGTTGGGCCCCTTCATTTTTACGGGCTGTGTTTGCTTCAAATATTTGACCCTGGATCTTGGGCACAACAACCATATTTTCCCTTTTTGTGCTAAAGAACAATCTTGGAATATTATGGACCTAACTTTTCCTCTTTTAGCAGATTTGCTCCCCTTAGTGTGAGCTCCCCCTTAATCGTAGCTTTCCTATGTATACAGAATCTTTGACTTCTTATTAATCAATTTTGACAGAAGTATCTTATTCTCGAGTTTCTGTTTGAGCCTCAAGTTTCTCCTGACTTCTTATTTAAGAAATTTAAGATACTTGAATTCACTCATTGAGTGAATAATTGAAATTTAGCCCTTCTTGGTTTCTTCCCTTTTTATTTTTCTCTGCTCCAATGAGAAAAATCTGATGGCTTCTTCTCTCAAATTTTGTTGGGCCAATTTATTGGACTGCTTCAGTTTTGCCCTTCTTTAACACGGGTTTGACCTTATAAATTTGAGCATTCATGGACTCCTTGTTGGACCATAATATATGGACTTTAGCTGCCTCTTTATTTTTGTCCACTTATATCAATTACCAAGCTTGGGCTGAGTTAGTTTCTAAACAAATTCTGGATCTAAAACAATATTAATCCTGAAACACTAATACACACATTAAAAGGTTCATATCATATTTGCCATCATATTTTAATTTTACAAATTGAATCAACAATACATGACAATTAAGAGTTTATCGAGAGGGAAGTTTGAAGCTTGTCGATTTATTATAGGTTTGACAATTATCTCCATTTAATTTAGCGAGAGTGTTTGTTGTGTTAAAGTTTCTATTAAATTGGGTCCAACACTTATCTTATCTTACCTATAAAGAAATCAAAATAGATTCAATTTTGATTTAACTTAGGATTTGAAATCCTTATTATATATATACCGTCAGAGGAAGGGATACGCATAACAACGTACAACAG
The DNA here is from genome assembly GCA_003254905.1 of Nissolia schottii. Classification (NCBI taxonomy): domain Eukaryota; kingdom Viridiplantae; phylum Streptophyta; class Magnoliopsida; order Fabales; family Fabaceae; genus Nissolia; species Nissolia schottii. The sequence continues at coordinate 34,698 of QANU01060254.1, read as the reverse complement.
GTGCTACCGTTTGCTTCCATAAGAGATATTTTTTGCTCAGTTCTTGTATTTGTTAAGTACTATTTTGTATTTTGTTTTCAACACTGCAGCCACTTGTTCTAAAAATTGTGGGAGTTCATCTAGTAACCTCAGAATAATTTTATCTCTTATTTGGTTGTACTGCTTTTACTTTGTGTGAGTCTTTTGAGTGTGTTGCTCTAATATTTATTTTACCCTTTTAATAATGAGTATGCTTTCATCTTTGAAATTCTTTTCGTGAAACTATTTTGTTGTATTCATTGATGTTTCATAGTGAAATTTTTCTGGACTAGGTCTCATGGTTTTTTTTCCCTTTCATTGGATGTTTTCTGGTGTATCAAGCAAAAAAATTATTATTTTCACTACGTACTTGTGATTTTTTGCTGCATATACACGTCTTTCCCAACAATTTAAAGACTCAATTTATTAAGGTACTAGATAATAATAATAATAATAATAATAATAATAATAAAAATAAAATATTAGAGTCAAAACTTTGTCAAAATTGAATTGTCTTAATGATATAACATACTTATTAACCCTCACATGAATAAATGAGTTATATCACTTCGTTAAATCCAATTACTACCGTGAGATTCTGGTTGTATTGTTCTGGCTAGGTAGCATGGCTAAATAATAGATAATAATACTATACAAATCAAATCAAAGTACATGTGAAAGTTGGTTGAACTTGGGTATGCAACCAATTCTTTCCTAGCCTTTCAAGAATTTCAACAGATGAAATGTTGAAATAGTGGTTATATTTTGGAGCAGCCTGAATTTGAAGCAAAACTCAAAAGTCACCATCATATCCAGTGTTGAATATCAAATTCTCTGATCCCCCTCAGCTGTTCCGTGAACTTGAGAAGCATACTGCAAGTTCCATAGGACGTCCTCAATGGATGGTCTGCTCCAGGACTCAGTAGAAATGCATTTGTTGGTTATGGAAATCACAATTGATAGAGACTCTTTAGAGCAAGTAGCTTGCACAACTGGCTCCACAATATGTTTCCACCCATCTTGAGTATTGAAAGATGCCTATACATTAGTCAGTCAAGAAAATATAGTTATTATAAAACTATGTGAGGTTCTCTATAATCATAGAGTTTTATTATACACCAATGCTTGGTTGGTTCAAGTGGTGCGGTACTTATTTTTCTTAAGTCAACTATTGGATTCAAAAAAGTATTGTAAGACCTCTATTGTGAGAACCTGGTTCGAGCCAGATTAGTTGGAATACAGGAAATTTCAGATAAAGGGAAAAAATGGTTTAATTTTGTGCAGTTACTGATGCTACCATGCACCATTCTGGACTTTGGTATTGACATCACTCCTCTCGTAGAATGGCATTCTTACCAAGAATGATATTTAGCCTTATATTGGAATTTGCAAACTTTTAACTTGTATTTCAGTAATTGGCAGATATAAAAACTTAACATGTAATCTGAACATCTATAATGCATACCATTACATTCAGCACATTTGCTTCTCCTTTAGTAGATAATAAAGGTCCAACAAGTGCCTCCAGTATTATGAATCCAAAGCTATAAACATCATCCTCTAACCTTTTCATCTGCCTGACATTACACATCTTGAGAAAGTCAAGGACATAATAAACTTCAGGAAGTATTCACAGAAAATTTATCAGCTACTATGTCCGGTCCACTTTTTCTATCACTTTAGGTAAAAATTCTTGGTCCATTTTATTTATCATTCTCACATATTAATAAAATATTTATTAATTTTCCAATATTAAATTCCACATACTTCTTAGCAGAACATACATTTAATGAATTTAAGAGGATGAATTACTTAGATGCTAAAAAATTAGAGTATTTTAGTAAACATTCTTCATAATTAAACCTTGGTCTCGAGATTTTTTCAATTCATTTTGCATATGATTAAAGTGATAGATAACGTGGACCAAAGGCAGTACATAGCCATGTGATCCACAGGAATCCTTACCATGAATCTGTGCTTTCTCCATTTACCTACAAAACAGAAGACAAGTCGTTATCACTGATGATGATAAACATGATACTGCAAGAGCAATAGAGGGTAAAACTATGAAAAATAATAAGGATAAAGAAACCATACCCTACATGCATCAGTTTCTTCTGAGATAATGGACAATCCATAGTCACTCAGCTTTGCCATCCAGTGCTCATTAATCAATATATTGTTGGTCTTAAGCCGATTCTTGAAGAAACCAGGTATCATTCCTGTGTGTAGGAAGTGGACAGCCTTGGCAATACTGATTAGAACTGCCAATCTCTCTGACCAATTAAAAACCTTGCCAGCAGCATTTCCTGCACATAAAATGTGGTAACACACTTGTCTTTATAGCACGCTGTGGACCGGAGAAGTTATTAGGTGTTCATGAAGTATTAAGTTGGATTGTGTTCTGACCAATGACATTTCAGAGTTAGTGGTTAGTCCTCTCAATGCTTAAGGCTGAAACATCATAATATAAGTGATCAGAGTATAGTCCAACCCAGTGCTCCATGATTACTCAATAATTTCTCGTATCAACCGTTTCCCAAACTAAATTGGTAAAGACCAGAGGTTTAATTTCAACTTTCAAGGTTCTAACTTCTTTAGTACTATATTGTATTCCAATGTGAGGCTCCGAATGTGAATTCATAAACAGCTACCAACTAAGGCTTGTTTCCTTCTTTGAATGGATTCCAATGCAAGTTAAAAGTTCCAATATTTAGTTTCCACTTTGGAAGTACCAGATTCCATTGAATATCAACAAAGTAGAAAAAGCCATATACTAAACCCTTTATCTTCTAGCAGGGATCCATTAGCTGGATTGCATTGTGAGGTCCACTACACTCTAGTCAAACGTAGAGAGGATATTATTTTTAATATTTCTTGTAAACTTTTGCATTAACTTGTCAGAATAATGGCATCCACGCGAAAACCACTGCACTTGTTTATAAAATGTCCAAACTCCCAAGCTTATATAGATGTTGTGTGTACATTGATAACTCAAGACTTTTAAACTATAAAAGTGGTAATGTTTGAGAACATGGCAAGTGAAAATGTCTAAACCATATGAAGCATAGTTCTAGCCCTTAGATAAAGAAGGAGATCACTATAAAAGTTAGCGTGAATTACCCTGACCTCCCTGAGGTTAGGTGATATTAGACACTGCACCCTTCCATTTGTCATGACTACACTAATTTCCTTGTAACGCTACTCAGTATCATGTTACACAAGTGCTTGGTGTCACATTCTATTAAATATAAGGGTATAAAGGGTACTATCATAAAAAATCTCAAGGAGGTTAGTGTGTGTATATATATATATATATATTTTATTTTTTTTTTAAATTATGGGATCTGTCTGTAATATCGCCTAATCTCATAAGAGTTCATTGTAACGTAGCATAAATTAAATAGTTTAACCCAGAAAGGGTGGATCCAACAAAAAGAGCTTCCTTCATGAAACTGAATAGTTTCTATGGCTATGATTGTTTTGTCTTTAGATGATTGTGCGCTGATGGCATGGCCTGTAGAACTTGGATCTTGAGCAACTAATGATAAAAAATGAGACAAACATCATATTCTTACCAGAGATATAAGTCTGAAAACTCCCATTAGGCACACATTCATAAACAAGGAAGACACTTGTGTCACTATGATCTCCTCCCACAGCACCATCAATGCAGTGTCCCAAGAGTGGCACCAAATTAGGGTGCCGAAGCTTTGCGAGCAAATCCAACCTCAGCTTGAAGTTCCGGATTGTGTACTTCTTCGACAATGGCAGGCGCCTTATCACAACTTGCATCCCACTCTCCAGTTTCCCTCTGTAAAGCTGCAATGTAATGGAAGAAAATTTTCATGAGCATCTCATTCTCCTATGACTGTCTAAGGAGTGACAACTCTTTTTTACATCTTGAACTTAAAGTTAGTCTTTTTGTTTTTCTTCTTCTTTCTTTGGTCTATATCACTAATATCCTGAGTTTACAATTAATTTGGCTTGAGTCAGTTGACTCCCTATGGGTCTAAAACTCTATCTAGGAAGTGTTCTCTGGTAATATGACTCAACCCCGACACCTTAATTAAAAGGAATAAGTGTCCATTCACTCAAATCAACCAAGCATGGTAAACTAAGTTAACACAAGTAGCTAGTATCTGTTTTAAAGAAATTCTAACAAACATAGAGCATTTTCTTTTCTCCTGATTGCATTGTCAAATGTCATGCTCAGTCACACAACTGTTTATTAGTGTGAATTTTCCTTTTATATATGAAAGGAGTATGTTTCGGATGTTACCTTCCCATATAAATTTTCACCCATAAATGTAGAGTTGTCAAAGTTATTTGTGGCTTCCTTTATCTCTTCCAAGGAATATGAACGACACATTGGTAGGCCTTCTCTGCCTAACTTTGCTGCTTCAGAAACATATCCTGAAAATAAGTTACCAACAAAATAAATAAAAAGGTTGCAGTTCAATTTATCATGCTTGGTAATGTGACACATAAATTTTTCATCATTTCATGGAAGAAAAAAGAACTTCCTACTTGCATTTGTCACAAGCTCAGATTGCAGCCCAGCTGAGTAGCTATCTTGAACAGTTTTATGCAACAAGTGCTGCTGAGAAACCCCCCTTGGATAACACCTTCTACAAGCCATGAAAATGCACAATCCCAAAACCACAATGATCACAAGAATCCCAACAATGGCACCAACAAGAACTCCAACTTTGTGTGATCCCTTCTTCACAGCACGATCTTCTGTGCAATAGGACACTGCATGCTGGTGCTGCAATTTCCCAGATAAACAGTTTCCATCACTCTTAACAACTCTATTATTCTCTGATTCAGTAGTGCTGCTGCTGAGACAAGAAGGTAACACCCCCACAAACCTGTTATGTGACATGTCAACAAGTTTAAGGTTGATGCTACATTTGAGGCTGTTTTGGAGTGTTCCGCTCATCATGTTGGATGCAAAGTTCAGGTAAGTGATGTTTGGCAATGAGAAAATCTCAGCAGGAGCAGTTCCTGTGAGTGAATTGAAGGAAACATCAAGCATCTGAATCCTAGTTAGCTGCACATATTGCCTTGGAATTTTGCCGGAGAACGAGTTCCTGCTTAGGAAAAGCCTCACTAACCCTTTCGGCATAGCCGGGAGCGATGACTCGAACCTGTTACCACTCAAATCCAATTGTTCTAAGCTGATCAAGCCAGTGAAATCTTGCAACCCTCCAGAGATTTGGTTGCTTGAGATGTCGATCTCGGCAAGTGTTGTGATGCCAAGGACAGAATTTGGAAACTGGCCCTTCAACCTGTTGTTCCTCAAACTAAGAACATTTAAGTTGCTTGATGAGTTGAACAAACTAGGGATGGTTCCATTGAAGAAGTTATCTCCCAGCCTAAGAGTCTGAAGATTCACCATTGTGGAAATCTTTGGAGGGATTGATCCGAAGAGATAATTTGAACTCAAGTCCAAGTGTTCAAGTGAATAGAGCCTGTGGATCCTATCAGGGAGTGGGCCCCAAATTCCCAAGGAAACAAGGGTAAGAACTCTAAGGCTAGTCAACCTTGACAAAGTGGCAACAAAAGAGTCCATGGAGAAGCCTTGTGAGAGTGTTTGACTTGGAATTGGAAAACCATCAAAGTCACCAAAGTCTCTAACCTTCTTTTCATCACCAAAGATGATGAGTTCAGTGACAAAATTGTCCTTGCATGAGACATTGACTTGTGGAGAAGATGACGATGCATAGCAGAGGTCTGTCCACCTGTCTTTCCATATCTTCAGCGGTTTTGGGTACTCTAAGTGCTTTTTCAGCTGTAGAAGCACTTGTATCTGAGAGGACTGAAGCTGAGCAAAGGAAGTGCTTACATTGAAGACACACCAAGCAGACAAGAATAGCAAAACTAAGTCATGCAACCCCATGACAGAAAAGTTCTGTTGGCACTGCTTCTAGGAGGAGCAATTACTAGGACATGTGAAGAAATTTGAAGGAGGATCACAACTTAGTCTTAAATAAATGGAATGATAAAAGAAGAAAGTGCCATTAAAGTAGCTTAAAACTTGAAATAAAGGCCAAGCCGACCAAAAAGAGGGCGTGACTTGCACAGATAGATTCAGGGAGTTTAGTTTGTGTTTTCATTTCTTGTTTTTCACGGTTTTGAGAAAGAAACGGCAAAAACAAAAATTAAGAGCAAAAAATGAGGACAGAAAGCAGCAAACTCTAGGGCCGTCTTTATTTCTCGTGCTTAGTGTTTTCTCCTTTTCTTCAAATTTTATGAATGAAATAGTGAAATAAGGAAACAAAATTTACTCTCGCAGAATCTTAAAAATCGGTAGACAGATTGAAGAGAGAAAGCAGGATAGCCCAGATTGACTACCTCATGCAATCTTAAGAGATATGATCTCTCATCTTTTTGATTAACTGTGGTAAGCAAGAGGTGGTTGAGCAAACATTAATGCAAAAAAGACTTGAAGCAAGATATAAACACTGGCTAGTATTAATCATACATCTACAAAAGTCATACCACATGCACAAACAGCAAACGCATCTCTTATTTATCGATATGTGAGTGAACCAATGAACAAGTTTTGGTCTTTGCTCGGAACCCAAAGATAAGAAAAGTGGGGTTACCTGAAGTTAATGCATTTACTGCTTACACATGGTTGCTCTTTCTCCAGCAATAATGGAGGTTGCCCGTAGCTAGAGGAAAAAGGGTAATTAGGCCAGGTTCTTCTCAAGAAGAAAAATGTGACAGTGCGATGGATTTGAACATATATGAAGAGAACAATAGACCAAGTACCAACCTCATATACATAGATACATATTGTATGTTAATGTGTTCTTTCCTTTCTTTGGATGCTATTTCAACGGATGATTAATCCTCAAGCTAGTCCCTACAAAATGTTTAGGGTGTCAAGTAACAATGTGTCAACACAATTCTGGGTTAATGTAGCCTCTGAAATTTCAAACGTTATCTTTGTTAGCCCCTTAAATTTTAAAGAAAATGTCACAGGAACTAATAAGATAACGTTTTAAAATTTTAAGAATTACATTGACACTTTTAATTTTTCTGGAACTACTTAGCGTGCTGAGACATTTTTCAAGGACCAACTTGTGCATTAAACCCTGTTTCAACACATGTTCAAGCTCACATTATAATATAAATAGCATTTACTTTCTGTCCCGAGATAAAATAGATGAAAACAGTAAAGACATGTCTCTCGTATCCTTTCTTAGTCTCTCTGCTTCTTTCTCCAAACATATTTTTGTTTTGAATATCTTCTTCTCTCATGTCCCCAAGACGGTCTGTTCTGGGTTGTTTGAAGTACAACTATTTTCAAGCATATTTGGTTCAGTGAAGAAAAAGAAAACATGTGTTTTTGGCCATTAACCATGGAATACGTATAAAGCTGTTAAAGAGCTTGGTAACCTGATAAATAAAAACAAGAGTGATGGGACATGCTGTATAATAATACTATCATGGTATGAATGTAACAAACTTGAGGTGCCATAAGGGGGGACCCCACAATCATTGTAGAGGGGTGTCTACATCAATTCTTGAATTTATTTATTTTCACTTGCTTGATCTTTGCATTGCTTGGGTGATAATAGCATTGGTCTTCACCTTTTGAGTTCTTTGTGCTTTTAGCTAACGAAAACTTCATACCACCATATCAATGTTCTTCATTACCTGTTCTCTGCCTTTGATTCTTTGAAATAAGTATCTTAAGGTTTGTTTAGATTTTAGTTTCATTATTACTCGTTTTTATTCTTTGTTTTTTTATATTTATTTATTCTTTTTTGTTTTTTCAGGATTTTGGAAAAAAAAAGTTGTGAAAATAAAAAATACATACATAAACAAAAATTCTCTACAGACACCAAAGATGTACTGAATAATTAATTAAAACCGAAATCAAACATATCTTTGATTTTTGTTTTCGAACTCATCAGAGATTGAATTTGAGTAAAGTGACATTTTGGTCCTTATTCCACGAATAATTTAGTTTATATTTTAACTTACATGTACGATTTATTTTTTACATAATTCAAACACTTTTACAAACTTCAATAGATTCATTTACTTGTGTAAGATCTAAATTAAGAACTAGATGATAGGCGAAGTACATTTTAAAGAGGCACTGCTAAGAAAAGAAGCTCGGAGTCTTCACTGTGCGAACAATTTAAAGTGAAGATTTATTGTTTGTTTAATTAAAACAGACATCACAAAAAATCATACTATCTGAAGGTCAAAGTACTAAAATTAGTAAAATATCGTTTCACTAGAAGAAATTTCAGATTACCAACTCTTCTTTTGACTTTGGGAGGATAATGGCACTTGATAAACCCTAAACCCTAAACAATAACAATCAATAAACAGAGTGTAAAAGTTGCTTTGCAATTAACAAATTTGAACTAGAAGTAATTGGCATAGCCAGAATTCTTCAGAAATAACATGTGCCTTTCTCAAGTAGGGATGGCAAATTGACCATAGTTGAATTAGTTAGATGGCTACATATATATTGATAAGGCCGTAAGAGTACATGATGTCCTTGGAACTTGAATTGGCTGCTAACCATATCTTGACAGCCTGTCTCTATGGTATCAAAAGCACAAAAATGCCTATTTGTCCATGGCTCTTACATGTTGGAGAAATTATTCCATGATAAAAAAAAAATATATATATATATATATATATATATATATATTAAAGATTTAATTGGTCTCTCTAAATTAATAGGTCTATTTGATCTTTAACAAAAAAAAATGGTCTTTATTAGTTTTAGTCATTTTTAAGTTTGGGTCAATGTAACTCATATGCGCTTAATTATGTTTTATAAATACGGTTAAGCGCATTTTCAAAAAAGTAAGGGAGAAGAGAAAGTGACAATAATGTTCTTAATGTATTTAATTATACTTCTAAAAATGCATTTCACTAGACTTATGAAGTCTAAGCACAAAATGATTAATTTGACTCAACTTAAAAAATGATAAGACTAACTAGAACCTTATTTTTTTTTGTTAGGAACCATATTACTTCATTTGGCAAGAACCAAATCAAACTTTTACTCTAATAGAATATCAATGTGTATTTTATTTTAGGGTTTTTACCTAATTGACTAGACATCTCATTTTTTTTGTTATTTAGAAATTTTATTGCGTTTCGTTCCCTTATGTGATGTTTTCGTTCCCTTGTATGATTGTAATTTCGATCCCTTTTGTAATGTTTTTTTTTCTTTCTCATTTATGGTTATTTTCATCTCAATGTATGTGATTTCATTTATAAAGATCATGAAGAAGATATTTAGATTTGTTGTGAAATGAAGTGTAATGTTGGAAGCATTCTTCAAACTCCAACACTGGTAATATTGGTCTTGATATAAAAGTTGTTTGGGTATCAAAAGTTTTTAAGCAAGAGGTAGAGTTACAAATATTTAGGTAATTCAAAATGAAAGATGTATTTATATCATATTAATTTTAAATTTGATGTATTTTTTTTTAATTTATAAGTATTGTTAAACTGTTCTATGAATGAAATTCGTCTTTTTTCTATAACAAAAGAGTTTTGCTTAGGGCATTGATTAAGAAAGTCAAAATAGAAAATATTAAGTTGGTTAAGCATTCAATGTCATTAAAAACATATAAATTTTATTTTTTTAAGACAAAATTACCATAATGTATTTGTTAGCGAAATTAAAAAAAAAAGTGTGAATTTTATTGAATAGAACATAATCTTTCTGATACCACATGAGGATGGAATATTTCTTTCTCTGTACTATTTTATTGGATAGATGTATTAATAAATGCTAACAAGCGTTCTAAGAGTATTTGACAAAAAAAATTAAAGATAATAAATTTTTATTGAAAAACCAATATTTAAATATTTTTAATGACCCTTAAAACATTAAAAACTTTAAAATTGACCATTTTTGTTTCGTTATGCAATGCGTAAAAAAACGCAATGTATTTTGTATGAATTCTATTTGTTTGGATGTCTCTTCCAACTGTGATGTAGTCTTGGGGATAGCAATGACAGGAGGTTATGGCATGACATGGTGGGGCAGCCTGTATATATATATATATGTGTGTACTCTTCTCACCCAACATGAGTGGTTGAAATTCCAAAATCATTATGGATCGCTGAATTAATAGGTGACATAGATCCAAGAACTCACAAACAAGAATTACCTTGGAATTTGTACAGAAGAATAAACATAAGTTCAATATTCTTTTTCCACAGCAAGACCGAACCACATAAGGCGGTAAATAAAACAATTTCATCCAGAATGCAAGGTTACTAAATTTATTCTTATGAATTTTGTTAATGTATCATGTGTGCTTTAAGAGCGTAGGTTGGCTACATAATTTTTTTAGAAAAAACTCGTTTATCAGAGTTTTTTGCTTTCCTGTAACAGGGGCAAAAAAGTAAAAAACTCCGTTTATCAACTTTCATTTCTTTTTGGCTAGTATGGTATTTTTACTCTTAGGACATTGTTATGACTAAAAAGTTTTCCCAACTATAATTTATGAACATTTGTTCTCTCTCTTGAAGTGGCATTTGTTTACCGCACTCAACCTTGACTTGCACAAGCCGAATATTGTTAAATTTTGACAGCCTATTAGATGTCCTTTTGCTAGTAATGCTAGTAATTGTATGTAGTGTCCCGCATCAGGTTCAACCTTGTTAATAGAAAGTACAACATACTTTACAAGAAAAATTCTTACGAATTTACTTCATCAATTGAACTTATAATATAAATTATGATCTAGTCACTACTCACTACTATAAAAATGTTCTATACCGGCGGATATATCTATTATTGTTATCGGCGAATTTTATCCCCCCGATCCTCTGATGAATGCTATGAAAAGTTTAATGACGAAAATTATTAGTTTTATCGACAGATACTTATTCACAGACTATTCGCCAATATTAAATAATATATTATATAATTGATAATTTTACTAGTAGATATATCCGGCGATAACAATTTAGGGTTTAAGGTTATTAAATTTACCGTTTGTCTTCTTCTCGTTAATAAACAATCACAACATAAGCACATTACCAAACTTTTACATACGATGTATCTAACCAATTATGAGACTCACATATGATCGAAACATAATAAGCATGCATCTTTAGTTTCCATACACGATTACCAAAAAATAATTATCATACGATTAATTACCAAAACAATGAGAAGAACAATACTCGTTTTTAATTTTGCAGCACAACACTAGGCATATATATCAAATAGTAAGGAATAACTAGAAGTATGAGGTTTTACTTTAATTTCTCTTGATTATGTGTGTTATTGATGATGATGATGATGATGATGATATATGTATATTTATTGATCTTTCTTTAAACATAAGAGCGTAGAATGATAAAATTATTGTGAACAATTTGTGAGATCCTATAATTGCATAGAATTAACTTGTTAGGGTTTAGAGTTTAGGGTAATTACTACGAATTTATATGCCAGTAATGAAACGCTATGTTTTGTTTCTCAACTTTACTGACGGACATCCTTTTTGCGGTGGATAAATCCACCGATAACAAATTTTTCAAAATTGGTGAGATTCCCGTCCAAGTGAAACGCATCGTTTCACTTAACATTATTAGAGACAAATTTTGTTTAGTGACGGATAAATTTATATATAAAAGTTGTAGGACCCGATTTTGCAAAAACTCCTTCCTCTTCCTCATGTTCCTTCTTCTCCTCCTTCTATCTAACCTCTCTCCTCCTTCTCTCCAATCCCTCTCTGTTGCACCTACCTCCTCCTCTTGCACCCTTGAGGTCGCATTCGTCGCACCTCAATCTACTGAGGTTGCCGCCATTTGAAGGCTTCCTCTCCATCGAACTGGCCACCTATAGTTGGCATCTTCATCGAGGCCGCCACCCCCAGCCCAACCCTTCTCTCCACCGAGGCCACCGTTACCACCACCTCCACAACCGATAAGTCTTCCTTACCATTTTTTTAAATTTTTTTTAAGGATAGTTAACAGTAATAGGATAGATGAATGCTGAGCTGAAAAATTGATTAATTGTTTATTGTGTGTTAGTGTATATGATAAGTGTTAGTGTGTGTATGTGTGTTTTATTGTAAGTGTGTAACAAAGAGAGTGTGTGTGTGTGTGTGTTTATGTATTTGTGTGTACATTTTTATCTGATTGTCTGTAAGTGTATGTTTACGTGATTGTGTATAACTGTTAGTGTGTGTGTGTATGTGCTAATTTGTGATAATTGTGATAAATGTGTGAGTGTATGTGACAAGTGTGTGTTTTTTTATGTTAATTATTGTAAGTGTGAGTATGTGTGTGTTTATGTGATTGTGTGTTAGTTAATTTGTAATAATGATGATAAATGTGTGAGTGTATGTGATACGTGTTAGTGTGTGTATATGTGTGTGTCTGTACATGTTTATGTGATTGTGTGTAAGAGTGTGTGTGTGTGTTAATTATTGTAAGTGTTAGTGTGTGTGTACATTTTTATGTGATTATGTGTAAGTGTGTGTATGTGATAAGTGTGAGTGTGTGTGTGTTTACCATTTTAGTGCTTGTTGATAATATTAGTGCTTGTTGTTTATGTCTATTAGTATGAGTGTTATTTAAAGTATTCTTTTACCTTTTTTTCTTTCAGATATGAATTTATGGAACAATAGAGGTAAAGGTTGAACCAACAGAGTTAGAGGAAGACGCGACGAAAGCAACAATTTCACTATGTCAACCTTTCCATCAACTCCAGCCTCCAAATCCGTCTTCGCACCATCCAAAGGGAGATTTATGCCCCTTAGGAGTATAATATGCCCCCGCATTCAGGCCCAACGAGCCTAGGGTTCGTGCCGACTCTAGCGTATAATATGTGCCCTCCAGGGTGTAGGGTCCCTTAAGGGTATTCGGATTTGGAGTATGGTATGTCCCACCCGACTTATGGTATGCCCCCTTAAGCCTATGGGTGGGGTGGGTATAGGGGGCCAATGCTTCCCATAATCAAGGGTGGTCGACGGGGCCCAACATTGAGGAGAATGCAGGTCCACGTCCTCCTCCTTCTCCACTGACTTAGTCGCAGGCTCACGTGCCACAATCTGGTTCTCAACCGAATTTGGGCTTCACTAGACCTGACTTTTCATAAGGTTCGTCCAACGACCTTCATATAAGGATCAAGCTAGAACTCTATGGTACTGGGCAAGTGTTAGTATAATTAATAACTATTTAATTTATTTTATTAATATTTATTAATTAAATATTATATATTTTTATATCATATCTATGCGGTATCTATATACAGGAACCTGCAGGACCAAGCTAATTGAGATCATGAAGAAGTTGTACAATCAGCATGCACCGTATTGGACAATTATTCCTAATGGGGAAATGAGGCATATGCATGACACTTGTGACACTTGGAAGATATATAATTACATTAATTTAATGTGTATAATTGTTTATATTTTGATGTATATATGTTTAATTAATTTTATATGTAAGGGCACTTCCTCTTTGATGAGGAGGATGACGATATGTATGCAGGCTTCCATACAAAGAACAGAAACAGTTGCAACAGTTGTACAGGAAGATCAAGGGTGGGTCAGATAAAAGTCTCCTTTCTTGGATGACTCAGGAGACATTTGATGCATTTCGCCAAATTTGGGACACAGAGAAGTTTAAAGATGAATCTGATAAGGCCAAGGCATCGAGGCATTCAACAAACGGGGGTCAATGCACACAGGTGGGTCTACTACCATACACTCCATGAGGCAGAGAATAATAACATTTTAAATTTTTTAATTTAATTATTTGGTTTAATTTATTTAAGTTATTTTAGTTTACTAATATATATTATATACTTAACGAAATGCAAACCCGAGATTTGGGCAGACCTCCTTTTGAGTCGGAGGTCTTTAGGCATACTCACCTAAAGAAGGATGAGAGGGGTGAGAAGACTATCTGGGTCGATTCGCGGTTTGAGAACACAATGATAAGTATTAATTTACTTAATAATTAATTGTTTCATTACATGTATTTTGTAAATTAAATTGTGTTGCTAACTATGTGATTTTTTGTTATTTTACTTATAAACAACATACGACCAAAGGTTGGATGAGGCAAGATCACAGTGAACTTAGAGCCTCGACAATGATGAAGGTGGAGCTAACAACATCCCAAAAGTTGATTAGGGGGAGTTATGGTTGGAGGTCATCGGCAGTATGAACAGAAACTACACATATGGCCAGGGTGCAATTCTCCTCAAGACGACCATGAGAAGACGATCGACTGTTAGCACCGATTCTATGTTATCTGCCTTGCCCACTGAGGATGACGTTCGTCAAGTTGTTCATGGCCTCAACGCACTCCACACCCAGGCCATGTAGCTGCAATAGGAGGTGACCTGCCTCGAGTAGAGATAAAAACACAGTGGAAGAAGGAAAAATTGAAGATGAAAAGATGGCTTCTAGTCTCTTCCACACGTGGTCACATCTATAGGCAAGCAGATCGTCACATCCGCCAGACTTCTCCTTGTTTGACAGCTTGAAGCATAAGGATGACAACGACTGTATCCCCAACACTCCATCCCTTCACCATGACCCAGATGATGGCGAAGATTCATTTAGCCTTGGCTACACCCCCAACCCTAGCCCACCTCACCACAATGGCAACCATTCTTGATTTCATTTATTTTATTTTAATATTATTTTAATGAATATTAATTAGTTAATTACAACCACGAATTTTTAAAAAAAAAATTGATAAATTTTTTACGGATATATTCATCGGTAAATTAAAGAATATTATTTAATTACAATTATTTATCAACAGATATATCCGTCGGTAACTGTTTGCAAATTAAAGGCATCTTTCCTATAATTATTTATCCATGAATATATTCACTGGTATTTACCGTTAGATACAAAATCTGACGATTAACTAGTTACCAACAAACTCGATACCATCGGATACTTTCTGACACAAAATTTATCCAAAAAATTAAAATCTGTCGATATTTTAACAAAATCTACTGGTGTAAAACGCTTTTCTAATAATGAGTTAACACATTGTTCAATAATTTTTGGGTCTTAAAAAAATCAGATTGAGGAAAATCTTGCTTTAATTAAACATTATAACATATCTCATCAAACACTTAATGCGTCTTTGGAAACTCCTAATGTAATTTTTTTTTTAATTCTATAAGTCAAAAATTGATTATAGCCATTCCTAACAAAACTCAAACATAAGCTTAAAAGATGATAAAAAAGAAAGAGTGGTTGAAGCTGAACTAAAACCCCCACCAGTTAAGAATAGATAACAATCCAAGTTCCGTCCTATTCAAAATACAGAAATAGTAATAAAATATATTATTTGTACATCTAAAAAACAACCACTTAATAGTCACCAAACATAAAAAAACAAACATTATAAAATGGAAAAATAAACTTTTACACAATAAAAATAGAAACATTGTCACTGAATATTTCAGTATGTATGTGCACGTGTACGTTTAATATTGTTACAAAACAGTGAAACAAACATTGTCACTAAGCATTTTTACATGTCCGTGTATGTGTATGTTTAATGTTGCTCATTTTTTATATTATCGATGTTCGTGTTTCTATTGTGTGATGCTTATTTCTGTATCTTATAATGTTTATTTTTCCTATTGTGGGGGCCTATTTATGTGTGTAAATTGCGGAGCTGGATAGTGATGGATCTTTTTGGCATGATAGAGACCAATAAACTTTACAACTTTTTTTTTCTTTTGCATCTTCTTTTAACCAAAGTGTTGTGAGCACTACATGGAACATACAAGGACCACCCCTACATGCAAATCAAATATCATGGTTGTAAATAATAAAGTACAATTAATCATGATAAATAAATAAGTAAACACAAACAATAATAATACACATTATACCAGTCAATTTCTATTTCTCTTATTGTCACTCATTATCTCTTCAGCATTTAACCATACACAAGTCTCATGTACAATTTTGAATAAGAAAACAAAGCAAGATTGATACAACATCTTTGAAATTCAGAGGGTAAAGCTCCAACACCTTGCTTTTTGAGGGGAGAATGGATAAAGGTAGGCTTGTAAATTAGAGCGAATCCAAAAAAGAGGGGTTAAAAGTAGATGTTACTTTCCTTTATTCTCTTTAAAAAAAAGTTACCTTCCTTTATTCTTTGCTGGGATGAAAGTTAGAAGTTAGTAGATGTCATAAAGGTAAAGGGGAAGGGAGAGTTAAAAGAAAGAGTTCGGAAACTTGAAGAGAAAGGGGAAAAGGTGAAAACAAAACGTGAACTTGTATAAAAAGAAAAAGAGTTATGTTATTTGGATTGAATTCCGTGAAGAATATGATTATACCGACACATATTATTTATTATTAGAAGAGATTTCAATAAACTAGCAACTCAATGAAATTTCATCTAATAAAAAACAATAAATGAAATATAAATTAACATAATATTTTTGCACTAAATCAACCTATCATTTCTATATTTCTATACTTCAAATTACTACCTTTCCAACTCATTTATTGCCTAATGCTGTATTTTTCTTGACCCTGCATGTTTTCCATGTACACGCTGTCAGCTTGCTAAATATAGGGTAACTCACTCAAAAAAAAAATTCCAGCAATTCAAAACATCGTTTGCGGCGGTTTGCTTTCCACTGCAATCCTGAGTGTTGGCAAACCATCCTACGACCACGTTCGTCAACAGCTGGAATACTTGCAGAAACCGCCGCTATACACAAATATGAATTCAAGCTTATAATGTTGTGGCAGTTATACCTGCTGCTAAAAGGAAACATTATTTAAAAAAATAATTTTAACGACAATTTTAAACCGCCACTGATTCTTCATATATTATAAAAAGGGGAAAGACACAAGAATAACAAGCGTAAATGCTCATTTATTTGATTTTATTCTCATAAATTTTATATCCTAAAGCATCCCCATAACATTAAAAGAAAATTTGTATATTAATGAGGAACAGTGAAGACCAAACACCAAACAGATCCCTATTAATTAAGCTAAACAATTGTTATACAAACAACAAAATCATCGAAAGATGATATGAAATGAAAAAAGTAGTGCACGCCCATCTTTAGGACAATTGAAAAGGGCATCAACGCACAATACATGAAACTCACAAGATGACCAGAGAACTTTTGAATCATTTTGTGATTAGAACAGTTAAAAATCTTCAATTGCGCCGCTGCGGTACCTAATGTCTTCCCATCTGATGTAAGTAAAAAAGTCCTGGTAGCAAAATTAGGAATCAAAATATTAATAACAACACTTGAATATTGCAAATTCATCTTAGTTAATTCACTGAACACCTTCTGACTAACTGCAGCTCAGGAAATCTCGAAAATAATTTAGCTTCACCAATTTATGGAGTCAAAAGGCAAAACCATTTTCATTCTAGTAATAACAAAAGTGGAGCTAACTTGAGAGAGTAGATGGTCTCCCTAAACTACATTTGGATCATTGAATCTTACGATGAGAGATTTGAGGTTTCAATTTGGAATTTTATTGTTAAATGTCAATTGCAATGCAAAAAAGCTCAAAGCATTTCCTGCGGAACCTCAATCAGATTATACGAAGTGTCAAGTACAAGGTCAGATTCAAATTAATCAGCTAGAATCCCAACATTAATGTAGACTCCATTTCCTACCATAAAAAACAAAAACATTTTTACAAAAGCTGTGAAGGATACATACCTGAAGAAACAGAAATACAGGATATTGCCTGCAGTATAAATGAAGGACTCATTTGCTGAAGAAGAAATGGCTCTCACCCTGCAGGATGACAGTCACTAATTCTCCAACTCAATTGACCAGCAGACACATCAAATGCTAAAAAATCACCACTACCAGTTCCAAGCACTAACAGTGAGGATGCATGTTTCCTTTTCTTTTGCAATAATTCACAACATCATCAGCTGTAAATAGTATTCTAAGGGGGAATAAAGATTAAAAAAAGAGTGCATCAAATAAACCAATTGGCCTTTCTTTCTAAAGACAACTTAAACTCGGTGATATTGCACAAGAATAGGCGTGGACGGTGGAGACACCAATGCACGAAGATGTGTTCGAGGGAGTGAGAAAGATGAGTAGCGGGAGAGATTTTGAACCTGATTAGGTTAAATTATAGGAATAAGACTAGATTTGATATTTTTTTTTTTTGAATTAAGTTTTGAATGTACAAATTTTTTTGTAATATATATAGAGTCTAATGA
Organism: Nissolia schottii; assembly: GCA_003254905.1. NCBI lineage: Eukaryota > Viridiplantae > Streptophyta > Magnoliopsida > Fabales > Fabaceae > Nissolia > Nissolia schottii. The sequence continues at coordinate 16,455 of QANU01060254.1, read as the reverse complement.
GAGGAGTTATTACATATAAGTGAGATGAGTAAATCTTAGTCATTATATATATATATATATATATATATATATATATGCGCGCTAACCTATTAGGCCTAATAAGCTTTTTATAGCTTATGATTTGACCTATTTATTTAAAAACTCTTTTAGAAGTTTTGATCTAACTTGTTTAGTAAAAAGTTAGTCCTTACTAGGCTTTAAACGAGTCGTGCCAAAGATTCTTGACGAACAGTTTGACTTATTTTCACCCTTAATTAAGGTCAAAGCCAAGAAAAAAGGACCATATGTGACATTAATTCCCTAGTCACTTAGATTTAATAACGCTCGACATACACTGGTTGAGCCTCATTAAAAACCCTCTTGACAAAATTCAAAATGGACAAAACCCATGAGAATAAAAAGGGCCTAATGTTGACAGATTTATATTAACCAAATAGTTAGGGAGGCGGAAGCAAATGCCAAAATTGGTCCTGCTAAACCTGGTAAACTATTAAAGCAATTATTTCAATTCTAGATAAAATTCAATTCAATTCAATTCAATTTGATCAAAGCTCACTGCGGAGTATATATTAGATTCAATATTCAGCATTGTGTAATTCGGCCATAGGAAACTGGGAATAGACTAATGATTTAGAACCTAAAGGTAGTTATGATGAGAAGACACATCAATGATTACATGAAGAAAGTGGCTGGGCCATAGCAAAGAGATGGCTGCTTCGAAAGGAATAAGAAAAACGTCCTTGTACTTTATTCACTATGTATGTGAAGCTTCATTGAACTAGAATAATTGTAAAAACACGAATAAAATTATTTAATTATTTTTAGGTCAAAGATTAAGTTTTCTAAAAAAATTTAAGTTATTAAATAGAGACAATTAAACGATACATACAATAGAACATTATATTTATGATTATTCTTAGTTATTTATTTATTTATCGGTGATATATGATTCTAATTTCTATGGTGCATGTTCTCCCTTCTTTTTAGTCTCTATTATGGGACCATTTATTATTCATGTTTTTCAACCTTTATCATCAAGTTGTGTCTTTATAAAAAATCTCTACTCAATTGAGATAATTGTCACATTGCGGGGGCAAAAGAGGACATAAAATGAGTCTTTTGGTTAAGGATGGATGGAGCAGGATGATTAATAATAGTATGAGTAAAATCCAACCCTCTCGCTTAACATATGCTTAAATTACACTTTCCTTCCCTCCTTTAAGAATCTACACTCTTATCTCCTAACAAATGGAAGTAAGTTACACTTTAATCTTTATTCGCATTTTTTTACCAATATACCATTAATAAATAGTTACATATCTTTTTAAGGAAATTAAACACTACTACAAAACATCAAAATAGCTGCAAAATTTACCTACAAATTTTTTTCATGGGTACTATTTGCGACTTATGCTACAAATTTTTGTCTCTGAGCAAGCTAATAGACATTTTGCTACCAACTTCAAAATTTGTAGCAAAATTTGCAAGTAACTTTCCATCCACATGGCAGGAAATATTTACTTGAAAATTTTATTGAGAAATATTTTGTTGGTAACAAATTCGCAAATAATTTTACTGATCATCATAAAAAAATTTAAAAAGATTGGTGAACACCATTTTCATAACTAAATCTGCATGAAATGACATCTGCGAATTTGCTTGCTAATGTTTTTTGCAAATTAACCTACGAATTTTCGTTGTTGCGAATTGCTACGTTGCCAATTTAGTTGCAAAAAAATTTGTTGCGAATATTCTTGCCGATATGCTTTGTTGCGAATTTTGTTGGGAATTTTTGTGTAGCAAATAACAGAAACTGAATTCTCTGGAGCAAAGAAGAATGAATTGAATGGAAAAAGTGATTGTTATTGAAGGCTGTTAGCCTTATATAAGAGAATACATAGGTTGCTTGCACTGCAAGATAATCAATTTACACATGTGATTGATAACTAATTTTCTAACTACCTAACCAAGCTAACTTAACTAACTCATTTCTATATCAGAAAATATCTAGATCACTTTGGATCTAATACCCCCCACAATCTCGGCCATCCATAACAGCTGCAAAGAGATTGTACAGGCCGAGATTGGAAATCATCTGGTTGAACGGCAAGGGTCCAAGGGGCCTTGTTAGAATATCTGCAATTTGTAGCTTGGTGGATATAGGCAGTAAGTGAATGAGACCAGACTGAAGTTTCTCTCTAACAAAATGGCAATCTAACTCGATATGTTTGGTCCTCTCATGGAAGGTGGGGTTGTGTGCAAGCTGAAGGGCTGACTGGTTGTCACAAAAAACAGTGGCTGGAGAGATAGGTTGGAGGGCCAGCTCAGTCAAGAGATACACAAGCCATTGAACTTCACTGGTTGTAACGGCCAGGGCTCGATATTCAGCTTCACAGGAGGAACGAGAGACAACACTTTGCTTCTTAGACTTCCAACTAATAAGAGAGTCACCCAAGAAAATGCAGAAGCCAGAGGTAGACCTCCTGATGTCAGGACAACCTGCCCAATCTGCATCAGAATAAGCCTGCAATTGGAGTTAAGAGTTGCTTGGAAAGAAGAGTCCAAGGCCAGGGGCAGCTTTGATGTATTTGAGGATTCGCAATGCAGCTTGATGATGCTCGGTTGTGGGGGCAGCCATGAACTGAGCAAGCTGATTCACAGCATAAGAAATGCCTGGGCGTGTATTAGTGAGGTAAATCAAACGGCCTATAAGTCGCCTATACCCTGCTGCATCTGTGAGTGGATCACCTGCATCTTTGGACAGCCTTACAGAATTATCCATGGGGGTTGTTGCAGGTTTGCATCCTAGGATAGAAGCATCTTGGAGGATATCTAAGGCATACTTTCGTTGGAATAAGGAAATGCCAGAGGTGTTACGGGCAATCTCAAGGCCCAAGAAGTACTTAGCTTCACCGAGGTCCTTGATCTTGAAGGCACTGTCTAGGAAGGATTTCATTTCCTGAATAGCTGTAATGTTATTGCTAGCTAATAGAATGTCATCCACGTAGACCAATAAGGCAGTGAAAGAGTTGTTAGTGGTCTTAATGAAAAGAGAGTGGTCAAATTGTGATTGCTGATAACCACATGAGATGAGGGCTGTGGAGAGTTTAGAGTACCATTGCCGACTGGCCTGCTTAAGGCCATAGAGAGATTTTTGGAGCAAGCAAGCTTGATTGGGGCCCGATGCAGGAAAACCTTGGGGAAGTTTCATGTACACTTCCTCATGGAGATCTCCATGTAGAAATACATTGTTGACATCTAATTGATGCAAATGCCATTTCATAATTGAAGACAGTGGTCATCTTGGCCACGGGACTAAAATTCTCCATATAGTCCACTCCTTGTGTTTGTGTATAACCTTTGGCAACTAACCGTGTCTTGTACCTTTCTATGCTGCCATCAACTTTCAACTTCACTTTGTACACCCATTTACAACCAATGGGAGTCTTGTCAGCAGGAAGAGTGACCAATTTCCAAGTGTTTTTCTGCTCCAAAGCAGCTATCTCAGCAGCCATGGCATCCCTCCAGCAGGAAGATTTCACAGCCTGTGCATAAGAGGATGGTTCAGGGATGGTGGAGATTGTGAGAGCAAAGTGTTTGTGTGCAGGAGAGAAATTAGCATATGACAGCACTGAGGCAAGGGGATAGGTACTGTAGGAATCAGAAGCAGGAGATGAGCTATGTAAAAGATTGCAGTGGTAATCTTGTAGGTAAGATTGGGTGGTTTTAGTTCTAGTTGACCTTCGAGGAGGGATAGCAAGAGATGAGGAAGCTGTAGGTGATAAGGGATCTGATGTAGCTATAACAGCAGGTGCAGAAGTAGTGGGGAGAACTGATGGAAGGGGCAGGTTAGTGTCATGCTGGGATAGATTTGGTAAAATGAGATCAGTGCTAGCTGAGGGGGTAGACTCCATGTCAGAATAGGGAAAGAAGCTTTCATAAAAATGTACATTTCGACTTATGAAAATCTCCCTGCTGTGTATATCATACAGAATAAAGCCTTTTGTGCCAGTCCTGTAACCAAGGAAAAGGCATTTCCTGGCCCTGGTGTGTAACTTTGATCTGTTTCGATGGAGTGTGTTGGCATATGCCAAACAACCAAACACTTTTAAGAAAGTGAAGTCAGGCTCTTTGTTCAGTAAAAGAACTTGAGGGCACTTGTTCTGTAATGTAGTGGAAGGCAGCCGATTAATCAAGAAAGCAGCATGTTGGACCCCAAAAGACCAGAAAGAAGCAGGCATATTAGCCTGGAAATGAAGAGACCTGGTGGCATTCAGCAAATGTTGATGCTTTCTCTCTACTACTGCATTCTGCTGGGGAGTCTCCACACAAGTCAGCTGATGAATGATTCCTTTGGCCAAATAGAATTGCTTCATAGCAAATTCAGGGCCATTATCACTTCTCACTTTCTTGACCAATTTTCCAAACTGAGATTGAACCATGATGATGAAAGATTGCAGGGCCATGGAAGCCTCTGATTTGGTCCTTAACAGATGAATCCATACATATCTACTATAGTCATCTACTATTGTAAGAAAATATCTATGGCCTTGTAAAGAGGGCACAGGAAGAGGGCCAAATATATCAACATGAACCAATTCAAAAATGCTAGGAGAATGAGAATCACTGAGTGCATAAGGTAATGCCTTTTGTTTGGCAAGATGGCAAACATCACAAGCAGAATGTTTCAGAGTAGCAGGAATGAAATCAAACTGACTATGCATTATTTTTAACTTGTCTTTTGGCACATGACCAAGGCGAAAGTGCCACAAATCAAAGCTAGAATTATGAACAAAGTTAACAGAATGCTGAATTGAAGGTAAAACATTACAGACATTAGAATCTTTAAGAACATAAAGGCCATTTTCTACATTAGCAATGCCAATCTCCTCCAAGCCGTGGCAGCCCTGAATTGTGCAAGAATCAAAGCACACTCTAAGAATGCAATCATTGTCAAAGCATAGCTTGGTAATTGCAATTAAATTGAAAGCAAAACCAGGTATGAAAAGGACATTGGTAAGGCAAAGTCTGTTGTTAAAGATAATAGTCCCAGCAACATGAGATTTCAATGTCTGTCCATTAGGTAATGTAATAGTGATAGGAGGCTCAATAGATCTATAAGAACTGTAGAAGTCCATGGAAGAACAAATATGATCAGTTGCACCAGAGTCTAAAATCCAAGAACCAAAAATTGATCTACCTGAATTAGAGTCATTGTTAGCCAAATTCAGATGTGCTGGTGGATTGATCAAAGCCAAGAGACTCTGGTACTGATTTGCAGTGAAACCAAACTGAACAGCATTGCAGGAGGGATTGCTCTTCTCAGGATTGGTGCTAACTTGTCCTGTATCAGCAATGGCAGCATTAACACGCCTGTTGGTGGATTTTGGTTTGTAGCCTGCAGGATAACCATGTTTTCTATAACACTCATCCACTGTGTGACCCCAAAATCCACAGTGGGTGCATTTCTTACCCTTTGTGATCACATTGGGTGCACTGTACTTGTCAGTGGTGGATTGAGAGGAAGAATTCGAGAAATTCAACATGAGCTTAGCATCAGAATTACTTAACAGCTGTCTTTCATGTTGAACTACCAGGGAAAAAACACGATTTATAGATGGCAGAGGATCCATGAGTAGGATTTGGGAACGAACCGTGTGATAGGATTCATTCAATCCTTTCAAGAACCTGATTATCCTATCTATATCACGCTGGGACTTAACAGTAGCAAAGGCACCACAAGAACACGAAGGAGAACAGGTGCAATGGGGTAAGGGGCGGAACACATCGAGTTCATCCCACATTACTTTGAGTTCGGTAAAAAACTTAGTGACAGATAGTTCACCTTGGCGCAAGGATGCAATCTCTTCCTGGAGATCTGCAATGCGAAATAAATCTCCTTGCGAGAAACGATCTTTGAGTTCCTACCACAGATCACTTGCATTGTCCAGCCATATGACGCTTTGAGCGATGGATGCATCGAGCGCGCGAATCAACCATGACAACACCATGTGGTTGTAGTGTTCCCAAGTAGAGAAGAGAGGAGAATCCTTGGCAGGTGCAGTGATGGAGCCATCAACAAAGCGTAGCTTGTTCTTTGATAGCAAAGACATACGCATGGCTCGGGACCAACCATGGTAGTTGGAGCCAATCAAGAGGGAAGAAACAAGAACTAGGGACGGATTTTCATTAGGATGGAGATAGTAAGGGGAGAGAGGATCCTGCGCTGGATCTAGTGGTGGAGTTGTTAAAGAAGCTGTGGAAGCCATGGGAGCAGCTTCAAGAAGATGAGCGGAAGCAGAAAGAAAACGATGATACCATAACAGAAACTGAATTCTCTGGAGCAGAGAAGAATGAATTGAATGGAAAAAGTGATTGTTATTTAAGGCTGTTAGCCTTATATAAGAGAATACATAGGTTGCTTGCACTGCAAGATAATCAATTTACACATGTGATTGATAACTAATTTTCTAACTACCTAACCAAGCTAACTTAACTAACTCCTTTCTATATCAGAAAATATCTAGATCACTTTGGATCTAATAGCAAATTATTTAGCTGCAAAGTTTATTGCGGATTTGCTTTGTTGCAAATTTTCTTACGAAGTACTTAGCTACGAAGTTTATTGCGGATTTGCATTGTTGCAAATTTCCTTGCTAAGAATTCTCCTGCAAATTACTTTGCTTTGAATTTTCATGCGAATTTACTTTGTTGCAAATTTTCTTGTTGTGAATTTTCTTGTAATTTACTTTGCTTCGCTTTTTTTTAACCAATTTTCGGTCATGCTAATTTTATTGCATTTTTTCTTGATGCAAATTTCGTTGTGAATTACTTAGCTACAAAATTTCTTGCGAATTTGCTCTGTTGTGAATTTTGTTGCAAGTATTCTATATTTATGCTAATTGTATTCTATAATTTTGTAAGTTAATTTTATTCTATACTAGTTTAGTATTTTTTGGTAAGTTAATTTTAATTGTTCTACACTCAAATTTTTATAAAATAACATAGAACATCATGATAAGCCTATACTTTATAAACGTAAATTTAAAAATTATATTTCAATTTAATCTAAGACCTTTAGAAATTTTAAAGAAAACATGAAATACACTTCATAGCTTCTTCGAATTGACACAATTATGTTACCTTTATTAACGAAATGTTTGGTGTTTTTCTTGCACTGCTTTTGGAGAGAAATTTCCCGCTAAAATTTCTCTAAATTTTTTCCATTGCACTCCACTAATTATTCCTTATCTTATATTTTAACGTTCTCTCACATTTAAAATAAACATCATTCCAAAATTTGAAAAAATTAAAATTAAAATTTTTGAAATTTCCTATCAACTAAAATAAATACTATTTAAATTTTTTATTATAAAAAAACTCTATAGATTTTACTATATTTTATTCAAAATTACTTTCATATACTAAAAAAAAATTGTCACTTAATTTTTACATGTTCAAGTTTATTATTATAGATAAACGTACAAACACATATATCAAAAGGGGTATGTATAATACACAGGTATTATACTAATAAAAGAAAACAATTTGAGAACACACTCATCTTTCTCTAGAGGAAAAATTTCTGTCCAAATCAATTTTACTAAATTATATTACTACTAACTCACTTCACTCCACTTCTCTAAATTTTAATAAATTTTGGTGAAAATTAACTACTCATTAACTAATTAAAAAAAATTTATTGGAAACAAAACATTTATGCTTAAATTTATATTATTGTTATTAGTGTTTTTATTATAAATAAAATAGCTTTTACATAAATTTTTTTATAATTAATTTTTTATACCTTTTCTTTCTCTTGAATTTTGCTACAAAATTACCAGCGAATTGGGAATAAATTTTGATTATGGTTACATAATTTACCTACAATATTAGTTGTAAAATTTATTTGCTGAACTTGTTGCGATATTTACCTACATAATTATATGCAAATTTTCTTGCAAAATTCTTTTGCAAAACTTCATGTGAAATTTACTTGCAAAATCTCATGCGAAATTTACTTGTGTAATTTCTTGCACATTTTACTTGTAACATTTTCTGCGAATTGTACTTGCAAAATTTCTTGCAATTTTACCTGCGAAATTTAAGAAACATTTTACTCGCAATTTTTTTTGCTAATTTTACTTGCAAAATTTCCTGTGAATGTTGTTTATGAAATTTCATGCGAATGTTACCTGTGAAATTTCCTTCGAATGCTACGTGCGAAATTTCCTGCTAATGTTACTTGCAGAGTTTCTTTTAAGAAAAAGCATAAAAAATCACAAAAAATTCCTCTCGAGCATCTACCCAGCAACAAAAATTATATGCAAATTTTTTTAATTCTTGCAAAAAAAATCTGCAAGTAATTATCTACGAATTTTGACATTCACATCTACCAATTACCTACCATCCAAATAACTATGGGTTCCCGCATGAAAATTCGTAGGTAACGTGACCTACGAATTTTTAGCCCAAACTCGTGGTAAATTTTGCAAGTAATGAGCGATTTTTTAGTAGTGAAAACTATGACTAATAATAATATAAAATTATTAATACATGATTATAATAATTATTTAAAATTATTCCATTAAAAGAATAAATTATGAATTAAGTATTAACAATTCATAATTTTAGAATTTGATTTTAAAAAAATAATGCATATAAAAATATACATTAATATTTTTAAATGAATTTGTTAAGAAAATACTTATTAATATTTTTAAATTAATATTTTCTTTTAAAATTATAATAATTTTTTATTAATAACTTATTGTATTAATTGAATAAGTCTTACCTAATTAATATTGGTGTGTAGCTTTGTGTTGGATTTGGAGGTCACTAAATGAGGAGGTGCTTAACAACAATGATCTGTTTATTCTGATGATCCTCTCTTACATTCGAGATAACTTTGGGTTATTTAGGAGATTAATGACGGTGTTGTTAACAAGGTGAAAGATCACTTCGGCGGTGGGTTGGGTTAAATTAAATGTCGGTGGAAGCTTGAGAGGTAATCCAAGCGATGCCTATTTTGGGGGTCTACTACGCGGGGAGTATGGGCGATTGATTATGAGCTTCAAAGGCTATATTGGCCATTTAGGAAATTTACTTGCTGAACTTCTGGTTGTTAGGTTCGGTTTAATTACTACATGGGATAAAGGTTTCCAAAAGGTTATTTGCGAGAGTGATTTTATAGAGGCAGTCTAGTTTATTAACTCTAATTACTATATCTTCCAAGCTGTTATCTTGGATATTCACAATTGGATTCATAGAGATTCGGAAGTTGTAATTCAACATGTTTTGCGTGAGGCCAATACTTATGCGGATTGGCTCACAAAGCAGGGTTCCTTGGGGGAATATTTTTTTTCTATTATTTCTGAACCTCCTATGGACATTCAATCTCTCCTACATAAGGACTTTGGGGTTCTTATTTCCTTCCGATCGTAATTTTTTTCAGCTTTTTTACTCAGAAAAAAAACACAATTATTGTAATTATGCATACATGATACATATATTTAAATTATTATTAATCATATTCTTTATTTTTTAAATATATTTTAATGTGTTAATTATTTGTGAAGAGTAATTTTGGTCAAAAAATATGAAAAAGAGATTAAATTCTAACTTATTTTTATTCTCAAGGGAAAGGGGGTGTAATTTGAGCATCTTTTAAGAGAGGAAAGTGTATTTTACTCTAATGGCATTAACCTATTATTAATTTCAAACTTTTACAAATGATTGAAATAGTGATAAAAGAGGAAATGCAAATTGCTCCTTTTCACTCACACCCCGTAAAATTTCAGCTCCTGAGTTGGGAGTAGATGGATAATTTTTTTTTCATTTTTGTAACTATTTGCAATTTTAATTCTACTAGCAATTGTTAATTTATTCTTTTTTCCCCCTAGTCCTTCAATGTGTTTTCTTACTTGACTAAAATGTTAATTGGACTGACTAATTGTTATCAAGTGCTCTCCTTACTCTCTTGTGTTGTAAAATTAGTTGATTATATGATAAAAATCAGATTTTGTGTATTAACAGAGTGACAAACTATAAGAAGTAATCCTGGAATTTTGTTCTACTGCTGTTAGCTCGGCTAAAAAAAACACACTACACACACCATATATTCAGGTGGAAAGACAAAAAAAAAATGGACATTGGAATCTTATTTTTATTTTTTATTTTTGAAGTGGAATCTTATTTTATTTATTTCGTCAGACATCGGAATTTGGTCATAACACTGAGGGAAAAGGAAATTTGTTGCACATGCAAGATGATAGGCCCTCCATACCTCTAAGCTTCTTAGATGTTTTTTATTTTTTTTCTGGGCTTCAGGCACATTTAGTAATCCAAAACGAAAACTTGCTTCGAGAAGTTAAAATACACAGCACAACCAAAGAAAAAAAAATACTAAAATTATAGTTAGGGCCCATGGAAATAGTAGTGTTTGTGTTGGCATAACCCAATTCTTGGGATGTCTAACGTGCTCACCAGTAGGTCTGTTCAAAAAATCACAAAACCTAACCATACCGTAACCGTAACCAAACCTGCATATAAAAACCGATTTTTTAAATTAAAAATCCAAACCTAAACCTGTTTATAAATGCACAGAACCAATCTTGTAAAACCGGTGATAACCAAACCTAGACCTGTTTATTTTTATTTATTTATTATTTTAGTTAATACCAAATTGGCCCCTAGAAATGTCTTCGATGTCCAAGTTGGTTGCTAGAATTTTTTTTTTTGTGTTGTATCACTCCCTATAAAATTTGGACGCTGCCCACATTAGTCTCTCCGTACAAAATAGTTGTGGCAGAGGGTGAAAAACGACGCCGTATTAGACGCATGGCCTAAATGGACAAAACGAAATTTTTTAGGAACCAACTTTGACAACCTTCTTATTTTCACATCTTTCTTCTTCTTCCACCACCACCCAACCCTTTTCCCCTTCCTCCTCCACCCACACAACCCACCCACCAACATCCCACTTTGAACACCCCACAACCATCACTAATCCAATTATTCTTCCACCCCCACCATAACCTAGCCCCATTGCCACCACCTCCACCATAATCATCTCAACTCCACTACCCCCAACCCCACCATTTCCATAGTCATCCCACCCCAACCACACCCGCCCTTACCATCCCCCACCACACTGCCTTCACTATTGAAAACAACCACATCAACCTCTTCCTCCTCCCTCCACTGCTGTTGATTTTTAGGTTTTTCTTATGGGTTTTGTTATTTTAGCTTATGTTTTGTTGGTTTGATTTGGCAAAGTATGGTGATTATGAGAGTGCAATAGTAGTGGTGGAATGATTTTGGAGTTGGTGATGGTTATGGCGTCCAATGGTGGTGGTGGAGAAAGTGATGCCACAGTGATGGTAGTGGGGTGAGTATAGGGGTGGGGGTGGAAGAGGAAGAAGAAAGAGATGGAGATAAGGAGGTTTCCCAAGTTGGCCCTTGAAAATTTTCATTTTGCCTAACTTGGTCTTTAAAAAAATTCTTTTTTGCCCAAGTTGGTCCCTATGTCCAATATGACATTGTCAATGTTGTGCCCCAAAACGACGTTGTTTTGAGTTTTATCACCCTCTGTCACGGCTGTTTTGGATAGAGTGTAACGACCCAAAAATTGTTACTAACACTCAAGAGACTAGTTCCCTTATGAAAGCCTCTTAGAACGATTTTTCATAGAAATATGCTTTTTAACTTCAATTAAAAACAATCAAAACTTTCGTTTCTGAATAAACATAACTCTTACAATTATTGCTTTGAAAATATAAACATTATTATACACATAAAATACATGACACGATCTGAAGATCCTGCATATATAGAATTGAAGCATTTTAGACACTGCCTCAATTACAAAATAAAATAAAGTCTAACATAGTTGTATAGATAGCTTCAACTTAAGGTGATTGCTTACTCAAGAATCCTGATGTCGCTGTAACTAGCCCTGACCTCCACAAACTCTGTTTCTACATATTAACCTGCAACTAGAAGGGGAGTTGAGGGGTGAGAACCTTGGGGAGAACCTCAGTAAGTGGGCAATCATCCACAACACCAGTGTAACACTCCTAGCTAACTGCCTACGCTTAGGTTGTACACAATGCTTGCTAGGTTATTTATCACTTGGTGGGAATACTTATAGTCTTTCATTACTTTTGAAAATACTAGGTTAAGGAAAATATGGACCATTTCAAACTTTTCTGCTTGGTATTTATTCATAAAGTATGAGCAGCGTGTGAACAAGATATATGATACAAGCGGTAGGGCCTGGGCTTACAACTATTAAGCATTCATAATATAAGCATTTATATAAGCAAGTACATGGTCTATCACAGAAAATTACAACAAAGCACGGAATATAGTAATAATTTACATATACATGTCATATTCATTAAAATACATAACAAAAGGTCTGTCTCGCGTGCAACTATACTAGCTCGTCTTCGTGGCCTTAGAGTTCCGTTCTACAGCTCCTGGCAACCCGTACTCCATCCTTTACTGCTCCTCGTGCGGCTCCTCGTAGCTCTCGTCTGCTCCTAGAAGCATAAGCGAGTGGGGGTGAGAACATTTCGTCCTCAGTGGGTTACCTTAGTGTAGGGGTACTTCTTTAACTCACTTATGAACCAGGCCGCTCAGGAGATCTCTATGTGTTCATGTATATTAACTTCCTACTGATTATTGTCTGTTGCCTAGATCATGAGCACCTTTATCTACTTTACTAGGTGATAGGGGGATCTAATCTTTCTTATCTAGGCTCTCGTGCTTCTTATCTTAATTTTCGTACTTCGTAGCGCGTATACATATTCCGTCTTGAGCGTTCTACTCATAGCATATACATACTTTCATATACATACATTCATACATTCATTCATCATATAGCTTATTCATGGGGGAATCTGGGGTTCTTATACGCCTCCAGCTAACTGATGAGCCAGGGTAGCGTCTTTCTTGTTACTCTTAGTCTTTTTCATCTTGATTCCTTCCACCCTTGTAATCGTGGCCGTCCAGTTACAACCTGCTTCTAACTCCCATATTAATGACGACCAGGCAGCGCTCTAACCTAGGTGGTTGCGAACCACCAATGCAACTAGGGTCATTATGGCACGTCAATAGAGATAACCATCCACCTAGGGGGATGGCGAGGGGTGCTCCTCTCGAGCCAATCTGAGCGTGGACTCATCATCATCATCATCATTATAATCATAATTAGGTGTGACGTCACCCTCATCATCTTTCTTTTCTTTCTTTCTTACTTTCTTCTTTCTCATTTTACATCATTGACCAATCCATCTTGCTGGACTGGTGAGGGGCTTGTCCGTAGACGTGCCAAGAGAGGGAAAAATCCTAATCATATAGCTATGTACTTTAAGGCACATCAGACCCCCTGGGGTTGGAGCCTCTTAAGACATCACTTTTTTCTAAGATTCAGTTATGCTCTTTCAAGATGTTAGGTGATAACTTCTAGTTGTCTACAGTCGTCCTAAGCCTTAATGACGACTGAGTCCTCATGACGCATCATATCATTAATACAGCTCACAATACACGTTCATTCACGTCATTATAACAATATTTACTACGTAATACATATAATACATGAAGAACATCTACTGCATTGTAATAAGTATTTTCACAAATCAAATAACACAACAATACATGCAATTTGAATTAAACATTCATATTAATCATCATATTAACTATTATAGTGACATATAATATATAATTATGTAACATGTTTGTACTACAATTTTTATATAACAGAGTATTTAAACTACTACTATATAACTTAGAAATTCGTATTTCTCTTAACAAGTATTTCAAATATACACATCAGTACAAGACATGTACCACATTTATTTGTTTGCTATGGATTACTTACACAAGTTATCTTATATTTATACATAATATCAGTAATTAAATATTTATAACCAACATTAGAGTATAATACAAGCTATATTTATTTGATAGCACGTAACTATCACTTTAAGTTACAGGCTCATTTCGTAAGTTTTCTATGTTATGAGGCCTTCCCACAATACTCTAATCAACACATTTATATTTTTCTAACATTAAAATTATACAAAATCATTCTTACATCATACTAAACATATTTTCTACATTAAATCTACTATGTTATAGTATCACATAAACATACATAAAATATCATAGGATTACCCACCTCCTAAGCGTTCTCTGACTCGGTAGAAATGAAGAGAAAAATATCCTCTTCGCGTTAGTGTGCTCCTCCTATTTTTCTGGGGTCCGGCAGTGTAACCACGATGTGCTCAAACGGAACCAGTTGAGTAACACTAAGAAAAATTTGTTTTGCAACTTTCTGAGGAATTTGGGGGGTATGTATAGGCAAGCTTCGGCCCCCGACCCCGTTTTCCGTTTCTTTTTCTCTTTTTTTTAAATTATAATATAACATTATTATTTTAAGAAAATATCTAAGGTATGGATAAGGATAAGGGCTTCCTGACTGATTTCGATCACGTTTGATCGCGTTTGGTCATTTTTCGCTTGTGTACGGATATCCGAAAAATATGTCGAACACATATTCGCAATCTACTAATTTTTCTGATCATAGTGGTATGTCAGGTTAAGATATTTATCAACATATCTCCGTGAGAGTATATTTTACATATACCTTTGGGACCTTACGTGATTTCTGATTCAACCAAAAATTGGCATAGACCTCGCGACATTCTGCAAGATCATGAAACAATTATTTCGACTGGCGTTTGAAAGAGGTAAGCCTTGTAAATAATTTTCCTAGTCCAAATAATCGTCTCTAATTTAGTTTTAATTAAGCAAAATTAGATTTTAAGCGAAATTTTCATAAGGAAAAAATTTGAGATGTTACACATGGGACATTTCAAAACATGCATACATATGCAATACGTATAATATTATTCATACAAAAACATTATAATGTCACAATAATACTAATAATAAAACTTTCATGAAAACATTAAAATGAATAGCATTTAGGAAAGTATCTAGATAGGCAGATCCCGAGCAATACTGTCTGGCTATAATGTTGATGCAGTTTATTGCGTGTCAATACCATGCCCTAATCTATATGATTCATGACATCGAGTGTCACGACCATGCCATATGTTCGGGCATCATGGTCTTTCCCTAATTATTCTATATGTTAGAAATCTATTCTACATGACGATCACAAAAGGTATACTAGATACAACGTAGGTTATCACTGACGTACAACTCTATCCTAGATCTCACTTCCATGACAACAATTCAAATAAAGCATCATGAATGAAACACCCTAGCTAACTGTTTACCCGTACGTAGTAAACAAAGCTCACTAGGTTGTCGTCTACTTGGTCGGAATACCTTAGTCCACAGGTATCTTTTGAAAATAGTCATTGCTCATAAAATAAGGACCCGTTTTAAACTTTTGCTTGTATTACATTAATACTAAAATAGAGCCATGCGTTGGAATAAAACAGATATAACAAAGCGGATAATGTTATGCTAAATAGAACAGGTACTATACATCCATTGGGTCCACCATACAAAGTCACGTCATTGTATACATAATAGATACATAGATCAAAGTGTCATATACAGAATCCAAAATACACAGCATCAAAATACAAGGACTACTGGAATGCTACTCAGTATGTCCTTGGCAAAACTAAACCACTATATCTCGCTAAGCTCATCCAATCATAGCCGCTCATGGCTCATCTGGCGGCTCCTCTGCATCCTCAAAATAGGACTCATCATCTTCTGTACCTGAAGTCATAAAACAGTGGGGAATGAGAACGGTAGGTTCTCAGTGGAAATAACCTTAGTTCCTGAGTCGTACATCAGATTATGTCGGACTTCAGGCCGCTCAGAGATCTCTAGTGAACATACATACTAAAATCCCTACCATTTATTATCTGGCCTATCTGAACGGCTTTAACTGCATTAGGTGATCTGGGAACTACTCTTGCTTACTACATTCTCGTGCTGATTAACATTTCGTGTAGACCGTCTCGAGCGTGCTCTTGACGGTACGGCATAACAGCAGATTATATATTCAAATCAAACTGAATAACAGCATATAATCAGAGTACACTCAACATAATAGAATCACTCAAATATGCATCACAGAATCATCTAATACAGACATAACAGAGTTCCGCAGAGTACATGCAGCAGAATCATCAGCATAACGTCTCTAACAGAATGTGGCAGAATAACAGAATAAAACAGCATGACAGAATATAACAGCATAGAAGCATATAACAACGTAACAGAATATAACAGCATAACAGAATAGGTGTTATTCCCACCATAGTAATGTCCTCTGTTGACACTAGTATGACGGAATAACCTCACACCCTCAGTATAGGCCGACACTGCCCAGACCTTACTGCAGTGGGCTTCCACTTGCCGTGTGCCCCCTCGGGACCCCTCGACAGTGGGCGGATATTG
>QANU01060239.1:0-11472 GCA_003254905.1 Nissolia schottii | reverse complement strand
ATGGCATTAACCGATAACCCAGCGCCATTCACTGCAGATGAAGAAAAGAAATTAGAGCTACCAACTCTACCTTCTCAATTCAGGTATGAAATTGTGCAGGATGAGGGAGCGGATGAAATAAGTAGCTCCTCACTTCTGAAGGAAGGATGGACTTTTCAAAGACTTTTTGAGGTAGCCAAAGTGGTCAGCAATATGCTGGATAAAGAATTTGGCTAACCCTTGCTAAAGACAGGCGTCAAGCTAATGACGTTAAACGAGCGCTTCCTGGGAGGCAACCCAGAGTTCTATGAGTTTTATTATTCTAGTAGTTAAGTATTAATAATAAGGTGTTAAAATAAACTTTTTGTGAATATGGCGAAAATGGTTGCATTTGGAAGAAAAGGATTGAAAATAGAATGATTGCTAACCATTCCTTGAAAAAGGAGTTCTCTAATTGTTTTGCAGGATTTAAAGCATTAAGGAAGACGAGGTCACATCAAGAGAACACAGTCACCATAACATGGAGCAATTCTAATCTTTTTAGCACCTTAATTACTTTTCTTAGTTAGGATACCCTTTTTGTCCTTAAGACTTGTTTGTTTAATAACAAAGTAGTAGTTTATTTTACTTGGTTTGATGCATGAACATAATACATCATGAATTGAACTGTTTCAATATCTATACTAGACTTGTGAATACATACATAGTTACCATGCACATGTTCATATGCATTTTTGCTTGTTTGCATAATCATAACCTTGAAGATGTTTTGAAATCAAGGAAATAAACCCTAACCTTGTAAGGGAGTGAGCCATACACTAAGATAGAGAGAATCACCATTTTTTACACAATTGAATTTGTTTGAGTCTCTGAATTTGATAAATTGTATGGAAATAATAGGAAATAATCAAGGCATTTTGTTCTTTAGAATTTAAACCCACTTGGCCAAATAAAGCCAACCTGTACTTAGGAATATCCTTTGCTATCCCATTTGAGCCTAACATGAGAAAATTTTTGTTCATAATCCCTGAGCCATAAGTAGAAAAACAATGTTATCCCTAAATTTTCTAAATTAAGAGAGCATTCAAAAATGGATTATGGGCAAAAAGCCAAGTCAGGGGGAGATAAGGGTGAGCCAAAGTGGAAGAACAAAAAGATAAAAAGAACAAAAGAAGCATGTGCAAAAGAACACATTCTATCCCAAAACAAAAAAGAGAAAAAGACAGGGATAGAAGACAAAAGAAAAATAAGGAGAAAAAGGGTTGAGAAAGAAAATGAAAAAGAATGAAAGCTAAAAAAGAAAACAAGGTGACAACAAGGAGTTGGTTTTCATTGCTCTCTTAATTGGAAAATTTTGCATATCCAGAAAAACCAATGTTCTTTGTAGCCTGGCCCCATTACAACCCTTTAAAAAGTCCTTTGTGATCCTTGCATGACCATACTCTTATATTGAATAAATGAGACAGGTAACAAATTTAAATTGTTGTAATTTAATGGTGATATAGAGTGAAAACACTCACCCTAAATTGGCCCACTGGCCATTGTGTGCATAAAGATAATTTCCTTGGTGGAAAAAGACGTTGGATAGAGTGATTTGTTTATGCTATTCAAGTAATTGTGCATTTGATTTGTTCGGGTTTTATGGTGTTTCACAAGCCTCAAGCTTAAACTGTCTGAACATTTCAATTCATTGCATTAACCGAGTGTTCATAAGCATTAATCTCTTGTGAAATAATTCTACTACCTCTTGTTTGAGGACAAACAAGGTTTTAAGTCAGGGGGAGTGTTAAGTGTCTAAATTACATGATTTTTAACCTATCAAAATGGCACTTAATCACTTATGTTTTTAAAGAAATATCTAATGTAATCCCCTTATTTTGTAGGTTTCTAATATATTTTGAAGATGGATGCAACCAGCCTAATTAAGAAGAATCCCATAAAGAATGGAGCAAAAATGGCAAGCTGAGGAAAAGAACTTAAAAGAGGAAAATAAGAGCCAGACCGCTCAGTGGTGATACAAGTCCGCTCAGTGCGGAAGACCAGATTCGCTCCACGAGGAAGGGTTTAGCGCTCAGCGTCCGCAGAACCATCGCTCAGCGGAAACGCCCTTACCGCTGAGCGAATGTATGTCGACAATCAACTTGCACGCGGCGCAATGATTACGCCAGCTGGAGCCAGCCTGGCGCCGTACTGCCACGTCAGCGCCGCCCTGAAAAGCTGCCGAGCATTTATGACTCCGCGTAAAAAAGTACAACCGCTCAGTGATAAGGCACCGACGCTCAGCGATAAGGCCAGAATCGCTCAGCGGAAACATCAAAACCGCTGAGCGAAGGCATCCAACTTTGGCCTATAAATAGAGGGAGGCCGAGGCATTCAGGGATCCATCCACCCCCCACTTCATTCACTTCATTCCCATTTCATTTTCCACTTTCCATACATTACTTAGGTTAGGTTTAGAAAGAAAGTTAGGGTTTAGAAGCTTTCCTTAAGAGGAAGTGCTGCCGAATTGCCAACGGTTGCGAACCGAGGTGGAGGTGTGGAGACACTTCACCACTCTTCTCAACCAACCATTGCTCTAAAACCCTGTAAGTCTGTAAACTATCCATGACAATGGATAGCTAACTTTCTTTTATGTTGGGATTGATGTGCTTTATTTCTTAATGTATCCATTGTAACTTAGGTTTATGATTCTATGAAGTCTTATGATTTTAATGAATGATCTTGTGCTTAATGCTTGCTGTTGTTAGTACTTTTGATTCTTAACTTGAGACTTGCTTACATGAACGAGAGTTATGCTAGTTAAGTTACAAACCAGGTTAAGAACAATAGTACTTTGAATAAGCTCCATTTTATGTTTGAATATTGTGAACGAAAGTTACAACTATTTGAGCTTGACCTAGATCAATTCATTTAGTTCTTAACTGCCATAACTGGAGATCTAGAACTAATCGCATTAACACCCGCTTTAACTTCAAGGTACTTTGTTGAGTTTGTGCAAGACATTGACAACTTAATAAAGGAACTTGAGAACTTAACATGCTTGAGAAAGATGATTAAGTTAAGAACTGGTGGCTATAAAATCAATAAGACTCATAAGTCACATGGCTGCATTGAGAAATATTGTCACTAAGATCCCAACATCTTTCTTTACTTGCCTAAACCCTATTCTATTATTGTTTGCTTAATTTTATTTGCAGTTATTTATCATTTATTTACTTAGCAAAATACCAATACACTTCCGTAGCTTAAAATAGTTCAACTCCAAGATATTGGTTTTAAACACAATCCCTGTGGATAGGATTATACCCGTCTATACTGCAATTGGATTCCTCGTGAATCTGAAAGCTGTAGAAGGATATATTAAATTGACGAGAGTGTGAAACTATTGCAAAAAGGCTTTCAACAAGGGCCCAGAATATCAATACCCCATTTCTGGAACGGCCAGGATACTGTGATGGAAGATAATCCTTCTGAAGGGGCTAAGTGGAAGTTTGCGTGTTCCTGACATTTTTTGCACTTTTTTACATAATCCGCAGAATCCCTCTGCAAGGTGGGCCAATAAAGGCCTACTCGAAGTATTTTCAACGCCAGGGTTTTGCTCCCACGTGGTGCCTGCAAGCTCCTTCATGGACTTCTTCTAAAACTCGGAGAACATCTTTTAACTGTATGCATTTCAGGAGAGGTTGAGAGATTGACCTTCTGTACATCTGCCCCGTCTATGAGGGTGTATTCGCAGCTTCCCTTCTAAGATTTTTGTCTTCTGGCTGGCAAGATTTTTTCTCCGCGGATGATTTTTCTCCGCTGATGATTTTTATCTGCGTATGATTC
The DNA here is from genome assembly GCA_003254905.1 of Nissolia schottii. NCBI lineage: Eukaryota > Viridiplantae > Streptophyta > Magnoliopsida > Fabales > Fabaceae > Nissolia > Nissolia schottii. The sequence goes on along the minus strand of QANU01060239.1, from coordinate 7,665 downwards.
TTGTGTTCCTATGCAGTTAACTTCTGAAACGATAGAGGAGTGCCGAAGGGTTTCTTGTATGAGGGTCTTGTTGTTTCCTCCTAGCCGAGTGCTAGCTAATTTCGACAACGTATCTGCCCTTTCACTTTCTTTCCGCGAAACATGCTTTATGATGTGGTTGTCGAAAGAGGACAATATCTTTGTCACCAGCTTGAGGTACTGTTGCAGTTGAACGTCTCTTGCTTGGTACTCCCCTTTTACCTGTGCCACTATATTGAAAGCTTTTTGCACTCTCGTCATTTAATAATATATCCTTCTTTACAGCTTTCAGATCCTCAAGGGATCCAATTGCAGTATAGTGGGGTATAGTCGTATCCACAGGGAGTTGCAAAAATACCGTTCTTGAGTTTGTTAATTAAACAATGAGGTGAAGGATTGGTAAATTGATTGATAGTTAAATACACTAAATAAATAACATAAAAGATAAATAGGCAACAAATTAGAGGTAGATCAGGAAGCTTGTTGGGATTTGAATCCTATTATAGTTTCATGCATTCATTTACTTAGTACAACAGAATTATCATCTCTTTGATTCCTCGCCACCAGTTCTTAACTTGTTCATCGCTCTCGCGCATGAAAAGATCATCAGGTTTCCTTTATTATGCTGTCACTTTCGTGCATAAACTTAACAAAGTAGACCAGCGTTATTCTAGATGTTAAAATGACTAATAACCCTAACTCTATGTCTAGCAATTAGGTTTATCAGATGAATTGATTTAGTTCCAACTTATGATGCCGCTCTCGCGCGCAATCCAGCAGTTTAAAATCATGCTTTAGGTAGCTAAGCTAAAACAAGCATTAAGCGTAAAATCATTCAAGCAAATCATAGAAACTGATAAAATCATATTGCAAAAGTTACATGGATACAATCATACTACAAGAGAATTAGAAATCCATCTTATAAGAGAATCTCAGAGGCAAGGTGATGGACGCTTACCATGACACGTTCTCACACTGTCATGACAACGACCGCCGTGCTTCCTCGATCACTCCTGGCTCCTTCACTGGCCTCCTCTTTGTTACTAAACTAAACTAGGATTTGAAGTGCAAATGAAAATGTAAAAGAGTGAATTCTTGATGGGAGAAGGGATGTGTTGAATGAAAGGGTCGGCCTCCTATTTATAGGCCAAAATCTGGGGTCACCGCTGAGCGGTTAGGGCATGCCGCTAAGCGATTAGGTCTTTTTCGCTGAGCAATAAGGGTCCTTCCGCTGAGCAGTTTGCAGAGCTGGGGCGGTTACAGCTGGTGGCAGCGCTAGCTTTTGCAGGGCGGCGCCGTCTTCTGCAGGGCGGCGCCAGCTGGCTTCGTAAATGCGCTGGCTACAAGTGGCTTGGTGGGTACGATCGCTGAGCGGCCTGGGTACCTCCCTCAGCGGTTCTTGTCGTGTTCTGCGCTGAGCAGCTTGTTGCTACCACCGAGCGGCTTCGCGTCTGATTTTGCCTTTTTCCTTCTTTTGCCTCCTTTGCTCTTTGCTTCATTCTTTGTGGGATTGTCCTTAATTAATATGCTTGCATCCATCTTTAGAAATATATTATAAATCCTACAAAAGTGGGGAATTTAGTTAGATAATTCATTAAAACTTAAGCAAACAGGTGCCATTTTATCAGGTGAAATTGTGTAAATTTGGCACTTATCACACTACTATCTGGGAGTCACTGCATATTGCGAGTCTTTTTGCTCCAACATCTCTGGCCAGGTTAAGATCTGCAACCAGGGCTTCGTACTCCGCTTGATTGTTTGAGGTGGCGAAGTCAAACTTGACAGCCATTTCTAGTTCGAGGCCATTGGGACCTTCAAGTATTATGCTTGTTCCGCTTCTGCGGATATTCGAAGCTCCGTCTACATACAGCGTCCATGCTTCAGATTCTTTGGGTATCTGCGTTCCTAAAAATTTCGCGATGAAATCGGACATGGCTTGGGCCTTTATCGCGATTCGCGGTTCGTAATGGATGTCAAACTCGGATAATTCGACTGACCAAGTCGACATTCGCCCTGCTAGGTTAGGTTTTTGAAGTACCTGCTTGACTGGTTGATCTGTTCTTACCCTTATTGGGTGTGATTGAAAATATGGACGTAATCTCCGTGCGGAGTGGATCAGGGCGAAGGCTAGTTTTTCGAGCTTTTGATATCTTACCTCTGCTCCGTGCAGGACTTTACTTGTGAAGTAAACTGGGAATTGGTTGCGGCCATCATCTTTGACTAGCACTGAGGCTATTGTTTCCTCCGCGGTGGAGAGGTACAAGAACAGTGTCTCGCCTTTTTCAGGCTTCTTCAGGATTGGTGGTTGTGATAGGTAAGCTTTGAAGTCGCTGAATGCTTTGTCACATTCCTCGGATCAATCGAAGGAATTCATCTTCTTTAGCAACTTGAAGAAGGGCAGGGCTTTTTTCACGGAGGCTGCTATGAATCTGTTAAGGGAGGCAATTCAGCCTGTTAGGCCTTGCACTTCTTTGAAAGATGATGGTGGCCTCATGTTTACTATCGCCGCGCATTTTGCGGGGTTAACCTCAATCCCTCGATGTGTTATCATGAATCCTAAGAATTTTCTTGCTTCCGTTGCAAATGCACACTTTGTCGGGTTTTGCTTCAAATTATGATACCAGAGTGTATTAAAGACGGTATTCAGATTGTCAGCTATTCTCTCTTCCGCGGATGTCTTTACGATCATATCATTCATGTAGACCTCAACTAACTCCCCGGCTGATTCACAAAAGATCTTGTCCATCATGCATTGGTAGGTTTCCCCTGCATTTTTTAGTCCAAAAGGCATTACCTTATAAAAATAGTTTCCTGCCGGGGTTCTAAACGCAGTCTTCTCCGCGTCCGCACGGTGCATGGGTATTTGATTATACCCTGCATAGGCGTCGAGGAAAGTTAGGAATTTAATACCCTGAGGCGGAGTCTACCAACAGGTCGATGTTAGGGAGGGGATATGGATCCTTGGGACATGCTTTGTTAAGGTTCGTGTAGTCCACACACATCTTCCATTTCCCCCTGGCTTTGGGACCATGACCACGTTGGATAGCCATGATGGGTACATTATTTCTTCAATGAACCCTGCTTCCTTTAGCCCTTGGACCTATTTTTGTACTTCTCTGGCTTTCTAGGAGCTCATCTTTCTTATCTTCTGCTTCACAGGTTTGCTCCCAGGTATGATGGCTAACTTGTGCGCCATGAGGGCTGGGTCAACTCCGGCCATATCTGCTGCAGTCCACGCGAATAAATCCGCGTTCTGCCTCAAGGTGACAATTAGTTTATTCTTTGTTCCTTGTGGCAGGTTTTTGTTGATGTGGGTAACTTGTTCAGGGTTAAAACCTATCTGAACAGTTTCCAACTCTCCCTTTGGTTCCGGCCGCGCTCGCAGCTGCGTGCATTCTGTTGATATTTCGGTCAACATTTCTTGTGACACCCTAGGCTGAATTTTTCTCCTCGGAGGCTGTTGTGGGTTCTGCGCCTGGAGGCTGGTGTTGTAACACCTCCTAGCGTTTGCTTGGCCTCTGCGTATAGTTGCGACCCTATTATTTTGAGTGAGAAATTTCATAGTCAAGGCGGCCGTGGAGATGACAGCGTTGACTACGTTTAATGTCGGCCTTCCCAAAATTATATTGTATGCTGATGGCTTATCGACCACAAGAAATTTCACTCGCTTCGTTCTGGTAAAGTGCTCGGGACCTAAAGTCTGGTGGAGGGAGATGTAGCCATCAGGGTGACTGTTTCTCCTGAAAAGCTTACCAGATCCTCTTGATAATGCTCAATATCTGTGTTTTTCAATCTGAGCTGGTCAAAACAGCTCCTAAAGATGATGTCCGCGGAACCTCCTTGGTCGATTAAGACCCTCCTGACTTTTTCAATTACCAGCGTGACCGAGATGACCATAGGGTCATCGTGGACGGAGGTCATGTGCATGAAATCTTCACAGGTAAATGTGATATCTGGGAAGTACCTTTATCAGGTAAATGTGATATCTTCACAAGACTTCCTATAGGTGTCTTTTCCTAGCGAAACGTGTGGACCCACCTCCAGCGAAGCCCCCTGCGATGGTATTGATTATTCTGTTTGTTTCTGTTCTCCTGCCTTCTCTATCCCGCCTGTCTTTGGGATGACTTTCTCTTCCTCAGAATTCCCTAGGGTACTGTCTTCTTTATGGTTCTCTTGATTCCATCTTCCTTTTTCTCTCTTGGATTACGTACCTTTCCAACTTGCCTCCATGGGCCCATGTCTCCACCTCGTCTTTGAGATCCAAACAGTCTTCTGTGCTGTGTCCATATGAATCATGAAAAGCACAGAACAGCAAGGTGTCCATACCTGGTCTTAGTCGGATTGGCTTGGGTCTCGGGAATCCGTCCTTGTGCTGTATCTCTCGATACAGCTGGGTAAGGTATACGATCAGAGGAGTGTAGTTGGTGTATCGACCTTCCTTCAATATTCGAGGCCTATCGTTCCGAGGACGGTCAATACGTGGTGGAGGGTTGTATTTTTTCCTCAGACCTTCCCCTTTTTCTCGGATAAGGTCTGCTTTTATTGCCTGCATGCCTTTCTCCTGGAACAAGTATTCTTCCGCCCTTTCCTGTATTTCAATCAAACTCCGCAGAGGCCGCTTTGACAGGTTTTTTGCGAATGGGCTGCCTTTTTTGAGGCCGTTTGTGAGGCTCATCAGCACCGCTTGCAGTTGTAAATCTTCAACCTGCGTGCACTCTTCGTAAAACCTGTCTAGGTATTGCCGAAGAGTTTCTTCTCCTTTCTGCACGACCCCTAAGAGGCTTACGGCCGCCTTGGGTTTTGTTCTTCGGGTGGGGAATTGGCCGAGAATCGCTCAGCGAGATCATCAAAGCAATAGATACATTTTGGGGGAAGGGCGTTGAACCATACTAACGCTCCTTTCCTTAACGTCATCGAAAATGATTTGCACTGAATGGCGTCTGAGGCACCGTCTAGGATCATGCGGTGTCCAAATGCGTCCAGGTGGTGTTGTGGGTCTGTCATTCTATCATAAAGTTCCATATCTGTGGGAGGACGAAATCCGAGCAGTGGAGGGGCGTTGAGAATCTCATCAACAAAAGGGTGGTTATGCTTCCCTTTTACCCTCTTCGTTCGTGTGCGGATTTTATCCGGGTACGTTTCCGCGGGTGACTTGTATACTGATCCCTGACCTTCGTCTTCTGGGTTATGGTCAGCATCGCGGTTAAGACCGTCAATGTAGCGGTCCCTTTCTTGGGCTTCCAATATGACTTGCCTTCTGATTTCTTCTGTGTTTTTCCTGGCTTGGTCCGCAGCCCGTTCGCGAAAAACCTATCAAAGTGGCCTCTGCGGAGTTTGATTGAAATACAGAAAGGGTGGAAGAATACTTGTTCCAAGAGGAAGGCATGCAGGCAATAAAAGCAGACCTTATCCAAGAAGGAGGGGAAGGTCCGAGGAAAAAATATAACCCTCCACCACGTATTGACCGTCCTCAGAACGACAGGCCTCGAATACTGAAGGAAGGCCGATACACCAACTACACTCTGCTTACCGTATCCTTTACCCAGCTGTATCAAGAGATACAGCACAAGGACGGATTTCCCGAGACCCAAGCCAATCCGACTAAGACCAGGTACGGACACCTCGCTATTCTGTGCTTTTCATGACACAACACAGAAGACTGTGTGGATCTCAAAGACGAGGTGGAGACATGGGTCCTCAGAGGCAAGTTGGAAAGGTACGTAATCCAAGAGAGAGAAAGGAAGATGGAATCAAGAGAACCGGAAAGAAGACAGTACCCCAGGGAATTCTGAGGAAGAGAAAGTCATCCCGAAGACAGGCGGGATAGAGAAGGCAGGAGAACAGAAAGAAACAGAATAATCAATGCCATCGCAGGGGGCTTCGCTGGAGGTGGGTCTACACATTCCGCGATGAAAAGAAACCTACAGGAAGTCTTGCACCTTAGCGATCATACCAGCAGCAAATTCCCTGGATACATGTATTTCCCAGATATCACATTTACCCGTGAAGATTTCATGCACACGACCTCCATCCACGATGACCCTATGGTCATCTCGGTCACGCTGGTAAATGCAGAAGTCAGGAGGGTCTTAATCGACCAAAGAAGTTTCGCGGACATCATCTTTAGGAGCTGTTTTGACCAGCTCAGATTGAAAAACACAGATATTGAGCATTATCAGGAGGATCTGGTAAGCTTTTCAAGAGAAACAGTCACCTGTGATGGCTACATCTCCCTCCATCTGACTTTAGGTCCCGAGCACCTTACCAGAACGGAGTGAGTGAAATTTCTTGTGGTCGATAAGCCATCAGCGTACAATATAATTTTGGTAAGGCCGACATTAAACGTAGTCAATGCCGTCATCTCCACGGCCACTTTGACTATGAAATTTCTCACTCAAGATAATAGGATCGTAACTATAGGCGGAGACCAGGCAACCGCTAGGAGGTGTTACAACACCAGCCTTCAGGCACAAAACCCACAACAGCCTCCGAGGAGGAAAATTTAGCCTAGGACGTCACAAATAATGCTGACCGAAATATCAACAGAAGGCACGCCGCTGCGAGAGCAGCCGGAACCAGAGGGAGAGTTGGAAATTGTTCAGATAGGTTTTAACCCTGGACAAGTTACTTGCATCAACAAAAACCTACCGCAAGGAACAAAGAATAAAATAAATGTCACCTTGAGGCAGAACGCGGATTTATTCGCGTGGACTGCAGCAGATATGCCCGGAGTTGACCCAACCCTCATGGCGCACAAGTTAGCCATCATACCTGGGAGCAAACCTGTGAAGCAGAAGATAAGAAAGATGAGCTCCGAGAAAGCTAGAGAAGTACAAAAATAGGTCCAAGGGCTAAAGGAAGCAGGGTTCATTGAAGAAATAATGTACCCATCATGGCTATCCAACGTGGTCATGGTCCCAAAGCCAGGGGGAAATGGAGGATGTGTGTGGACTACACGAACCTTAACAAAGCATGTCCCAAGGATCCATATCCCCTCCCTAACATCGAACTGTTGGTAGACTCTGCCTCAGGGTATTAAATTCCTAATTTTCCTCGACGCCTATGCAGGGTATAATCAAATACCCATGCACCGCGCGGACGCGGAGAAGACTGCGTTTATAACCCCGGCAGGAAACTATTTTTATAAGGTAATGCCTTTTGGANATTTTTATAAGGTAATGCCTTTTGGACTAAAAAATGCAGGGGAAACCTACCAATGCATGATGGACAAGATCTTTTGTGAATCAGCCGGGGAGTTAGTTGAGGTCTACATGAATGATATGATCGTAAAGACATCCGCGGAAGAGAGAATAGCTGACAATCTGAATACCGTCTTTAATACACTCTGGTATCATAATTTGAAGCAAAACCCGACAAAGTGTGCATTTGCAACGGAAGCAAGAAAATTCTTAGGATTCATGATAACACATCGAGGGATTGAGGTTAACCCCGCAAAATGCGCGGCGATAGTAAACATGAGGCCACCATCATCTTTCAAAGAAGTGCAAGGCCTAACAGGCTGAATTGCCTCCCTTAACAGATTCATAGCAGCCTCCGTGAAAAAAGCCCTGCCCTTCTTCAAGTTGCTAAAGAAGATGAATTCCTTCGATTGATCCGAGGAATGTGACAAAGCATTCAGCGACTTCA
>QANU01060196.1:15616-33498 GCA_003254905.1 Nissolia schottii | reverse complement strand
TACTCCATGCCATCTATTTAACCAACCACAGGTCATCAAATTATCCTACCATATATTAGATGACCCTCAATGCCATCTATTTAACCCACCACAGATCATCGAATTATCCCACAATATACTAGATGGTCCTCCATGCCACCTATTTAACCCACAATAGGTCATTGAATTATCCCACAATTTTATCTTGGGTGGGACGAATAATCAATTTATCTCACCATAATCTCAAGGGTTGTACAGGCCATCAAATTTCTGACAATAATTTCACGGGTCTTCGAATTATCCAACCATATATTAGATGGTCTTCCATGTCATCTATTTATCCCACCACAGGTCAATGAATTATCCCACAATTTTGTCTTTGGTCGGACGAGTAATCAAATTATTTCATCATACTTTCAAGGTTTATATGGGCCATCAAATTTCTGAGGATAATTTCACGGGTCATTGAATTATCCCACCATATATTAGATGGTCTTCCATGCTATCCATATAACCCATCACAGTTCATCGAATTATCCCACGATATAATAAATGGCCTTCAATGCCATCTATTTAACCCACCACTGGTCATCGAATTATACCACCATATAATAGATGGTCCTCCATGCCACCTATTTAACCCACCATAGGTCATTGAATTATCCCACAATTTTATCCAGGGTCAGACGAGTAATCAAATTATCCCACCATATATTAGATGGTCCTCCATGCCATCTATTTAACCCGCCACAGGTCATCGAACTATCCCACCATATATTAGATGGTCCTCCATGCCAACTATTTAACCACCACAGGTCATTGAGTTATCCCACAATTTTATGTTGGGTAGGAAGAGTAATCAAATTATCTCGCCATAATCTCAACGGTCGTACGGGCCATCAATTTTCTAACAATACTTTCACGGGTCTTCGAATTATCCAACCATATATTAGATGGTCTTCCATGTCATCTATTTAACCCATCACAGGTCAATGAATTATCCCACAATTTTGTCTTGGGTCGGACGAGTAATCAAATTATTTCATCATACTTTCAAGGTTTATGCGGGCCATCAAATTTCTGATGATAATTTCACGGGTCGTTGAATTATCCCACCATATATTAGATGGTCCTCCATGCCATCTATTTAACCCACCACAGGTCATCGAATTATCCCGCCGTTGAGGGACCATTTATTCTACCCGCCACAGGTCATTGAATTATCCCACTATATATTAGATGGTCTTCCATGCCATCTATTTAACCTACCACAGGACATTGAATTATCCCACAATTTAATAGATGGTTCTCCACGACATCTATTTCACCTACCACAGGTCAACGAATTCTCCTACAATTTTATCTCGAGCCGCACGAGTACTCAAATTATCTCGTCATAAATACAAGGTTCATATGGGCCATCAAATTTCTGACAATAATTCACAGGTCATCAAATTATCCCACCATATATTAGATGGTCCTCCATGCCATCTATTTAGCCCACCACAGGTCAATAAATTATCCCACAATTTTATCTCGGGTCGGACGAGTAATCAATTTATCTCGTCAAGATTTCAAGGGTCGTAGGGGCCATCAAATTTCTGACAATAATGTCACAAGCCATCGACATATCCCACCATATATTAGACGGTCCTCCATGCCATATATTTAACCCACTACAGGTCATCGAATCATCCCACCATCAACTTATCTCGTCATAATTTCCTGGGTCGTATGGGCCATCAAATTTCTGACAATAATTTCACGGGTCAACGAATTATCCCACCCCATATATCAGATGGTCCTCCATGGCATCTATTTAACCCACCACAGGTCATCGAATTATCCCACAGTTTTATCTTGGGTTGGACAAGTAATCAAATTATCTCGCCATAATCTCAAGGGTCATACGGGCCATCAAATTTCTAACAACAATTTCACGGGTTATCGAATTATACACCATATATTAGACGGTCCTCCATGGCATCTATTTAACCCAACACAGGCCATTGAATTTTCCCACAATTTATTAGATGGTTCTTCATGACATCCATTTAACCCACCACAGGTCAAAGAATTATCCCACAATTTTATCTCGGGACGGACGAGTAGTTAAATTATCTCGTCATAATTTCAAGGGTCATACGAGCCATCAAATTTATGACAATAATTTCATGGGTCATCGAATTATTTCCCATATATTAGATGGTCCTCCATGCCATCTATTTAACCCACCACAGGTCAATGATTTATCCCACAATTTTATCTCGGGTCTAAGTAATCAAATTATCTTGTCATAATCTCAAGGGTCATATAGGCCATCAAATTTTCGACAATAATTTCACGGGTCAACGAATTATTCCACCATATATTAGATGGTCCTTCATGCCATCTATTTAACCTACCACAGGTCATCGAATTAGCCCACCATATATTAGATGGTCCTCCATCTATTTAATCCACCACAGGTCATTGAATTATCCCACAATTTTATCTTGGGTCGGATGAGTAAGTAAATCATGTCGCCATAATCTCAAGGGTTATACGGGCACCCGATTTCTGACAATAATTTTACGGGTTATCAAATTATCCACTATATATTAGATGGTCCTCCATACCATCTATTTAACCCACCACAGGTCATTGAATTATCCCACAATTTATTAGGTGGTCCTCCATGACATCTATTTAACCCACCACAGGTCAATGAATTGTCCCACAATTTTATGTCGGGTTGGATGATTGATCAAATTATCTCGTCATAATTTCAAGGCTCATACATTTCATCAAATTTCTGACAATAATTTCATGGTCCATCGAATTATCCCACCATGTATTAGATGGTCCTCCATGCCATCTATTTAACCCACCACAGGTCATCGAATTATCCCACAATTTTATCTCGGGTCGGACGAGTAGTCAAGTTATCTCGTCATAATTTCAAGGGTCATACGATCCACCAAATTTCTGACAATAATTTCACGGGTTATCGAATTATCCACCATATATTAGATGGTCCTCCATGCCATCTATTTAACCCACCACAGGTCATTGAATTATCTCACAATTTTGTCTCGGGTCGGACGAGTAATCAAATTATCTCGTCATAATTTCAAGGGTCATACGAGCCATCAAATTTTCGACAATAATTTCACAAGCCGTCGATATATCCCATTGTAACATCCTGAATTTTCCCCTTACGCGAAGTTCCCGAAAATCTCAATTTTTGCTTAATTAAAAGCACGTTGGGGGCGATTATTTGGACTAGAAAAATTATTTAGAACATTAATTGCTTCCAAACGGCAGTCAAGTAATTGTTTCTTGATCTCGCAGAGTGCCGCGAGGTCCGTGCCCGTTTGTGGTCAATACGGAAATCCGGTTGGGACACAAAGAGATCTGCGAAGGATTAGCTGGCAGAAACAAGTACTTGGATACCTTGTTTCAGAGCGCCATCCTGACCCAAAAAATTCGTAGATCACGGATATATATTTGGGATATTTTTCGGAGACTCGCGTGTGGGCCAGATGTGGTCAAAGGTGACTAAAATAGAATAAGAGCTAGGATACTAATAATAAAATAATAAAATTAATTAATATATATAAATAGCAAGCAGGGGGCCACGGCTGTAAAGGGCCCCCTGGGTGAAAAAAATATAATTTTTCGCTTCCTTCAATTTTCCCCATTTCTAGTCCCGTTTCTGTACATCGCGGAAGTGCTGCCGGACTTTAGAAAAATTCCCGAAGCACGCCATGGTGAAGAGAAAAATCCCCACAACAAAGCTACCGAAGCTGAATCGCCGTTTGAGGTGGGTAACTCTAAAGCCCATTGTCTATGTGGTTTAAGTTGATGAGAACTAAAGTTATTGTTTCGACGAACTAACACAAGTTGTTCAACAAATTAACTCTTAATTTGTTGGTTGATGAACTTGGCTAGAAAAATTAGTTTTACAAAGAAAAACTAAGAGAAATGTATGTAGCGGAATTTGATAGATAACCAAAAGATTGGAATCACTCCAATTTGAGACAAAACAGACAAAGGATTTGGTTAAGTCCTTTGATAATTTCACTTCTTGAATCACTCAAGAACTTAAAGAATCACTCTCTTAATATCAAAATGATAAAAATCTGATTGTCATTCAACTTCTTCTCAAAATAACCAATTGGCTAGCTTATATGTTGCTTGGCCAATGGTCGGTTACAAAGTCCAACAAAAACAAGAAATAATGAGCAACTAATGCTCCAACGGCTGAAACAACTAATGCCCTAAGAAATAAAACTGAAAACCAAATAATGAGCACCAACTAATGATAATTATTGGTGTCATAAACTAAATAATTCGGCTAAAACAAACCCAAACTGAATGGCATAACCATTTATTACAAAAACAATAAAAAAAACACTCTAAAAAAATCCCATTCAAGTTATACCACTTGGACCGCACATTTCCATCATGCAATTCACCATTTTAGGCTCTTCATTGTCTAAATTAAGCCCCATTTTCATAATGGTTGCTAAAACTTGTTTTAATATCTCTTTTGTTTTTCTAGCTCTTGTCCTTGGCATTGGTCCTCCAAGTCCTTTAATTGTCTTTTGGTCCTTGCCCTTGATCATGTTCTCATCATTCCCTCCCTCTTGAAGAAGATTTGTCCTCAAATCATAGTCTCAGTCGTCTTTGCTCATGATTTCATCCACTTGTTTTTGAATTTCCATTATTTTTGGTGGATTGCTTCTATATCTTGGCTTATTGTGTAGAGAATCTCCCGGAATGAGATCAATTTGATGCTCAATTCCCTTCAATGGTGGTAAACTACTTGGTACACTTGCTGGAAAAACATCTTGGAAATCATGCAAAAAAGATTTAATACTAGAAGATAATTCAAAGTTATCAAAATTGTTAGTGTTTAAAATTAGATTCTTGCAATACAACGCATAAACAGGTTGTTTGGCAAGAAACATCCTCTTCACTTCCTTATCACGAATCAAGAAGTTGTGCTGCCTCTCATGTGTATCACTCTTTTCACTCTTTTTTTTCTCTCTTTTTCTTTTCTCAAGGGTATCACTCTTTTCACTCTCTTTTTCCTCCTCTCTTTTTCTTTTCTCACTCTTTTCACTCTCTTTTTCCTCCTCTCTTTTTCTTTTCTCAAGTGTATCACTCTTGTGTATACTCTCAAGTGTTTCACTCTTATATATACTCTCAAGCGTATCACTCCTCTCTTTTTCTTTCCTCTCTTGGAGAATTTTTTCCCTCATGCGATTTTGGTGCTCACATACCTCTCTTGGACTCAAAGGTTTGAGTACCACCTTCTTTCCTTGATGAATGAGAGAAATCTTATTAGTAAACCCATCATGGTAAGCACAATTATCAAATAACCGTGGTATTCCTAATAATAAGTGACTTGCTTCCATAGGAACCACATTACACAAAACTTTGTCGGTATATTTTCCAATGGAAAATTCCAACTCCACTTGCTCCTTATAACACCCTAGCTAACTGCATACCCTCGAGTAGTACACAAAGCTCACTAGGTTGTTGCTCGTTTGGTGGGATTACTCGTAGTCCTTCATTATCTTTCAAAAATACTAGGTTAAAGAAAATAAGGACCATTTTAAAAACTTTTCTGCTTGTTACTTTATTTGCGAAGTATGAGCCGCGCGTGAATCAAAGCATATAATACAAACGATAGAGCTAATGGCTTACAACTGATATCCATACATAAATATTTACATAAGCAAACGTGGTCCATCACAACTATTTACACAAACAGTAGTCTACTATAATAAGTTACATACATGTGCCATATACATACATCAAAATACATGTCAAAATACATATCTAAAATGTCGATCTAGTGTCCAGCTGAACTGGCTGGTCCACGGTCCTCTACTGCTCCTCATGTGGCTCCTCGTGGCTCTCATAATCATCGCCTGCTCCTAGAAGCATAAGCGAGTGGGGGTGAGAACAGTCGTCCTCAGTGGTTAACCTTGGCATAGGGGATCTCTTTTCTCACTTATCAACTAGACCGCTCAGGTGTTTCTAAGTGAACATGCATACAAACATCCTACTGATTATTATCTAGCCTAAGGTCCTGAACGGCTTTATCTACTTTACTAGGTGACTGGGGAACTAGTCTTGCTTATCTAAGTTCTCGTGCTCATTATCTTTACTTCGCGTACATACATAGGCCGTCTCGAGCGTTCTCTTGACAACTACATAGACATACCTCATCATATACTTATACATTACATACTCATACATCATCATATACTCATGTAAATCATTCATCATATACTCATGCTTGGGGAACATGGGGATCTCTTATGCTTCCGGTTGGGCTAGTGAACCGGGGTAGCGTCCTTCTTCATACATTAGTCCCACGCTCATGTAACCGTGGCCTACGGCTACAACCACTTCTGTTCCCAACTTGATGACGACCCAGCTGCGCTCACACCAGAGTGGTTGCTAACCACCGATGGGGTCTAGTGTTCATCGCCGCCAATCAAGTGGGCTACCCTTCCAACAAGTAGGGAGGTGGGGGTCCGTACCCTTTTGACGTAACCAAGCGGGGACTCATATCTCATCATACCTCATCATCATTTCTCATCATATCTCATCATCATATCTCATCATCGTGCCATTAACCTCATTAACCGGTCCACCCTTTTGGGACTGGTGAGGTAGCATCATTGACCAATCCACCCTTTTGGGACTGGTGAGGGGCGTGCCGTAGACGTGCCAAGAGAAAGGACTCCTATCATGTAACTATATACTTGTTCCCTAATGTTCAATTTTGATCTTTAAACTTTACGTGATTAACCTCTAGTTCTCATGATGCATGATACAATAACCATTCCTAACATACATATTCTACCTACAATGTTCCACATACATCATCATACACATACTTCATGCACTCATCGTAAACCTACCTCGTGAAAATGTTCTACATGCATCATCCTAAGCATACCTCATGACATGTTTATCATACATCATCCTAGACATACCTCTTAACATGTTCTTCATACATCATCATACATCATCATAAACATAACTCAGGCACTCATCATAGACATACTTCGTGCACTCATCATAAACCTACCTCATGCACTCATCATAGACATACTTCATGCACTCATCATAAACATACTTCATGCATTATCATACATCATCATAAGCATACTACATGAATCTCATTTAGCTTGATAAGTGTTGGAAATGTGTGTCCAGGACAACCTTCATAAACCTTGTTTTGTAAAATGGTTAAGTTTCAGGCTAGGACGCTCAGCGGTGCCTGATGGCCGCTCAGCGACCTAGAGTCCACGTGTCACAAAAACTTGTTTTCTGTTCCCTTCGCTCAGCGGGGTATATCCCCGCTCAGCGGTTCACGAGTCCGCTCAGCGGTCCCTGGCGAGGCTGAAACTTACAACTTCGTTTTTCTTGCTTTCTTTCCTCCTTTGTCCATGGATCCTTCTTGAGGTTTTCACACATATTCCAACCCTTAAAATACTATCTAGTCCAGGTCACAAGACCCTTCAGAATCATCTCCTAAGTTCTAGCATAGCATTTCTAGCATAATTTCTCATAATCACATAATGATCAAAACAATCATAGACAAACATAAGCTCCAAGGAGATGAGCAAACCAAGTTTACCCTTTTTCTTGGGGCTGTAAAGAAGGCTAGAGATGATGGGAAAGAGGCGGGTTCCTTGGTGGTTCAGCCTTCCTAGAGCGGTTCCCGATTCCAGCGGTGTTCCAGCAGAGTTTCTCCACCGAACGATTTTTGGGCAGAGTTTCCACACTCTTCAAATTTTTGTGAAAATTTTCTGAATGGGAGGGCTATTTATAGCCAACAATCTGCCCCCACAATTTACCCTTTTGTCCCTTGCCAAAATTAGAAAAATGCCATTTCTAATTTCTTTTCCTAATTAATTAATTCTAATGATAATCCAATGGTCACATCAATGAATAGTAACTTAATTTTTAATTATTTTTCATGGAAATCTGATTCAATCACGTGGGCTGCCATCTTTGACCGCCTCCCGGTCCCGTTTCGCTCGTGTTTTATCGCTCGCAGTGCCGGTGCGTCGCGCACGGTTGTCCGAAAAAATTCTGCTTATACCGTCGCGATCCTCTAATTTCCCTCTACCTAAAGGTATTAATGCTTCAAGGCATTTGTGAATTTTTCTCCGGAGGAGTATTTTTCACAGATACTTTTGACCCGCTTTCTCCCGTCGGTGTCCGAACTGGACCTTTCCGCTGGCGTTTCCGCGATCGCCCAAGCTCCCTAGTAACAATTTGGGGTTGCTCCAGGGGTTTTATCATCTTTTCCCAAGATTGGGGCCCACTACTCAGTTCTACTGGCTAAACGGGGCCCAACGGGAATGTTCTAGTGTCTGCGAAATTGTCCAAAAGTGAGCGGAACTCTGTTTTTTCGACGGTTTAATTTTTCCAGTAAATTCTAAGGGTCATGAGGGACTATTTGAGTGTCATCAGAATTTCGATAAGCTAAACAGATAAATTTCTATTAATCTCTGCATGTTAACCTATATAGGATGCTCTACGAACAGTTAATCGGGGAAATTTCACTTAGGGAAGGAGCGGGATGTTACACTCCTTCACTAGAAACTCACCTCCTTCACTAAGCCATTGAAGTTTATATGGCCTAGCATGTGGTTTAGTGACTAGATTTAGTTTTGAAACCAATCTATCACTAGCTACATTTATGCAACTCCTCGTATCCACAATCATCATACACACCCTACCCTTGATAGAACACCTTTTATGGAAGATGTTTTCACGTTGGGTATCATCCATCACCTTCAATTGACTTCCTAACAATCTCCTAATCATCAACATCTCTCCCTCAATTCTATTTTGTCGAGGCTCCCTCTCATTTCTTTTTTTTCTCCTTACTTCTTCTCCATGATGACCCCTATTCTCCAATTGGTCCAACCTCTCATGGAGTGCATCATTTTGTTGCTTCACCAGCCTCTCCAAATGTTGTATTAAAGCTTGCATTTAGAATTGTGAAAGTCCTCCTCCATCATTAGGATTATCACCTGCCATCTAAAATACTAAATGATATACAACAATAATATGTAGAACACTTTTTTTTCTCTTTTTTTCTTTTTTTTTTCTTTTTTTTTCAAAACTAAACAATAACAATGGCAAGAAACTCAAAACCTGAGCTCTGGTACCAAATGATGAGAACCAAAGTTATTGTTTCAATGAACTAACACAAGTTGTTCAACAAATTAACTCTTAATTTGTTGGTTGATGAACTTGGCTAGAAAAATTAGTTTTGCAAAGCAAAACTAAGAGAAATGTAGGCAGCAGAATTTGATAAATAACCAAAAGATTGGAATCACTCCAATTTGAGACAAAACAAGGATTTGGTTAAGTCCTTTGATAATCTCACTTCTTGAATCACTCAAGAACTTAGAGAATCATTCTCTTAATATCAAAATGATAAAAATCTGATTGTCATTCAACTTCTTCTTAAAATAACCAAATGGCTAGCTTATATGTTGCTTGGCCAATGGTTGGTTACAAAGTCCAATAAGAACAAGAAATAATGAGCAACTAATGCTCCAACGGCTGAAACAACTAATGCCCTAAGAAACAAAACTGAAAACCAAATAATGAGCACCGACTAATGATAATTATTGGTGTCATAAACTAAATAATTCGGCTAAAACAAACCCAAACTGAATGACATAGCCATTTATTACAAAAACATTAAAAAAACACTAAAAAAAATCCGATTCAAGTTATACCACTTGGACCGCACATTTCCATGATGCAATTCACCATTTTAGGCTCTTCATTGTCTAAATTAAGCCCCATTTTCATAATGGTTGCCAAAACTTGTTTTAATGCCTCTTTTGTTTTTCTAGCTCTTGTCTTTTGCATTGGTCCTCCAAGTCCTTTAATTGTCTTTTGGTCCTTGCCCTTGATCATGTTCTCATCATAAGTTTTGGCTGTATATGTGTTATTCTGTGTATTGGACTGTAAAAATGTTTAGTAATATTTTGGGGAAATGTAGGGTGAGAAGGGTTTTGGGAAATTTTGATGAACGAAATGCATAACTGTACTGATTGGAACTTTAGGAATAGTAAACCTCTGGAGAAAATGAGAGCTGAAGTCTCGGGACCCCATTCAATCAACTTTCAATCGGTTGAATGGAGTTTTCAATCTGATGAAAGCAAATTTTGAGCTTTCAATCAATTGAATTCTTATTCAATCGAATGAAAGAAAAACCTAGGTTTTCAATCGATTAAATCCCAAGTTCATTCGAATGAAAGAACTCGGAAGGTTTCAATCGATTGAAACCATATTTCAATCAAAAGAAAGAACTCACAGGGGTTCATTCGAATGAAACCCTAGACATTCGAATGAAGCCTGAGGGACTTGAGATTTTAGTAGTTCCAAGGAGTCCAATGAGTCAGGGTATGTCTATTTTGGTACATGAAAGCATGCATCATGAGGAAAAATGGCCGTCACAGGAGTTAGGACAACCCTAGATCACTAGAGGTATTCACGAAATCTTAAAGGTGCATAACTGAACCCTAGGGAATAAAGCAGAGAACCAAGACCCCTAATCACCAAGGATTCAGCCGGCCTTAGTCAGAGTCAATAGTTATATGACTAGGAAGATCCCATTCTCTTGGCACGTCTTACAGACACGCCCCTCACCAATTCTGCACGCTGGATTGGTAAGAACAACGCAAGTAGAGAGACCTGAATATGAAAGAAAAGAGAATAGGCAAAGGCCCAAAATAAAGTAAAAAGAATAGGAACAGTCCTGTAAGAAAGAAAGGGGGATCCCAAAATAAAGAACTAAGACTAAAGTAAAGAGAAACGAGTCCATGCCTGATCGCCAAAGGCCCGGTCCCACGCCATCCCGGTAAAGGGGGTGGTGGTACTTATCATGATGATGAATTACCTCCTATGAGCTTAATGTGGTTAGCTACCACTCCGGTTCAAGCGCTGCCGGGTCATCATGATAGGGAATAGAAGGAGGTTGCAACTAAAGGCCACAGTTACATGGGTGGAAGGACTAAAAAGAAGAAGGACGCTAACCCGGGAAAGCCGGTATGCGTAAGAGATTCCCTGATTTCCCTCATGCACTATGTAGTCAGTAGTTACATGCAAGTATGAATGAATGAATGTATGTATGTCAGTATGTATGTAGGTATGTATGTATCTATAGATGTTTATGCATTATGTATTGTCAAGGGAACTGTAACATCCCGAATTTTTCCCTTATGGAGATTTCGCTTAAATTCTAATTTCGCTTAATTAAAAGCACATTAGAGGCGATTATTTGGACTGGAAAAATTATTTAGAAAATTAATTGCTTTCAAATGATAGTCAAATAATTGTTTCTCGATCTCGCGGAGTGCCGCAAGGTCCGTGCAAAATTTCGCCAGAAACTAGGATTTCGGTAGGTACCTAAGGTATCTGTGAAAATTGCCCCAGGTAATTTATTCACGAATACCTTAACCTGACATACTCATATGATCAGGAAAAATTAGTAGATCACGGCGGTATGTCCGGAATATTTTTGGGACAACCGTACACGAACGATTAAGGACCCAAACGCAATCAAACATGATCAAAATTGATCATGTGGCCTTAGTTATAATTAGATGCATCCCCTGACATCTAATAATGATAGCAAAATATATAAAAATCTTAGGTGCACACCTGACGAAAAAAGAAACGAAATATATGTATACAGTATATAGGTATATCAGTGTATGTAATAGAATATATTATATAAATATAATATAGTAATATAAAATAATTATATATATAATCGTGACAGTGGCATTCGGCCACTGTAAACATATATGGATATATATACGCATATATATATATATAGATTAATATAATATAATATATAAAATAATAATAATAATAATAGCATATACATATAAGGCACACCCTAACTTAAGTAAAAAGATATATACGATATATATATATATAGACACATTATACGAACCCCCCAGAAACAAAGAACGAAAGGTATATAATAAATATATATAATATATATATATATATANCTGACGAAAAAGAAACAAAGCCTACCTTATATATGTAATAATTATAATTTATACATGTATATACATCTCCTGGGGACCAAAACGAAACAAAGGACAAAATATATTATATAATAAGACATATGCATAGATGCGTCCCCCTTAGAAGAATCAGAATCAGAAAAAGCAACAGAGGACAGGATCATTAATATAAGCCTAATAACATATAATAACATGTACATACATATGTGTAGTGTACGTGCATCCGCTGGCAAAAAAAAAAAGAAGCAAAGAAAATGGATGTAATAAAATGTATCATATATGATATAATATAATAATCATAAAGCAAGTAAATATCAAGCACAGTGCTTGATTTTGGAATTCCCTATAAAAGGCAAGCTCCTGAGGAGTTGCTTCATTTTTCCTTCTGAAGCAAGTTGCCTCACTTGCTGTTGCGTTCACTTTCTTTCATTTGTTCAAATTCGTGCACATCGCGGAAGCGCTACCAGACTCTGAAAAAATAGGATGAATATACCTACGCGAAGAGGATATTTTTCTCTTCATTTCTACCGATTCAGAAACTCGTTTCGAGGTGGGTAACTCTTAGCCCACTGTCTATGTGGTTAATTATTTGACTGTTTATGTGTTATCTGGAATATTTGACTGTAAAAGTGTTAAGTGGTATTTTTGGGGAAATCAGGGTCAAAAGGGGTTTTTGGTAATTTTGATAAATGAGATGCATAACGGTACTACTTGGAACCCTAGAAACAGTGATAATTTAAGAACTGGAGTCGCTGGAGGCGATTTTTCTAGCCAGCATTCGAATACTGAAGGAATTCAGTCGAATGAAAGCCCAACATGAGCATTCCTTCGAATGAGTTCCTCAGTCAGTCGAATGAGGCAAATTTTTAGGAATTCAATCGAATGAATCCCCTCGTATTCGAATGAAAGAATGCTGAGGGAATACAGTCGAATGAAATCCTATTCCAATCGAATGAAAGGACTTCGAGGGATTTCATTCGAATACCCCAGCTAGTCTTCGAATGAAACCTGGCAGAGTTGGGAGTTTAAGGTTTCTAAGGGATCCAATGAGTAAGGTTAGGCCATATCTATGTGTTTGAGCATGCATCATGAGGTAGGGTCATCGTAGGAGTTAGGATGACTTTAGACAGCTAGAAGTTCACGCTAAAACTTAACGAAGATCATAATTGAACCTTAGGGAATGAAAGTAGAGCAGAGGCGGCGAATCACCATGGATTCGGACAGCCTTAGCCAGAGTCAGTAGTTATATGGCTAGGAAATCCCTATTCTCTTGGCAAAGTCTTACAGACACGCCCCTCGCTAATTCAGCAAGATGGATTGGTTATAAGCAACGTAGGTAGAGAGACCTGACCACGATAAGAAACGGGCATAGGCCCAGATATGAGAAACTGGCAAAGGCCCAGCTATGAAAAACAGGCATAGGTCTGTATGAATGAATGAGAACTAAGGGGCCCCCTTAAAGATGAAAGAGAAACGGATCGAGCCATAGGGCCGGTCAAAGCTCGTCCACGCCTAATCATTCATAGTTCTGATCCCTCGCCATTCCAGAGGGGATGGTTGCACTAATTGTATTCGATGTTTACCTCCTATAAGCCTTACGTGGTTAGCTACCACACCGGTAAAGAGCGCTGCTGGGTCGATGCAATAGTGGCAAAAAGAGGTTGTAGTCCGAGGCAACGGCTACAAAGGTGCGAAGGACTAAGTAGGACGCAGCCACAGAGCGCGTAAGAGATCCCCAGATCCCCTCATGCACTATGTAATTAAATGAATGAGTTGACGATTGATGATGTGATGATAAGTATGTATGTATGCCAGTATGTATGCAAGTATGTATGTATTTATATATGTTATGCATTATGTATCGTCAAGGGAGGGTCCCAGGATGACTATTATGTCTTTAGCAGTAACGACATGTTAATGAGCACAAGCCTAAGTAATGACAAGATTAGTTATCCATTCACCTAGTAAAGTAGATAAACCCATTTAGGACCTAGACAAAGATAATAATCAGTAGGGGTATTAGTATGCATGACACTTAGAGGTGTTCCTGGGTGGCGTGGAAGATAACGGAGTAATGAACGATAGATGATGCGAAGAGACTCCCACTGAGGACGAAAAGTTCTCACCCCCACTCGGTTATAGGTCTAGGTACGCAAAGCGAAGGGATCGACGAACGACTGCAACAGGGTGATTACGGGCCAGAGCTAAGTGAAGATGTCTGCAATATGTGGATAGATATTTTGAACTATGATTTATGACTTTTGTTAATTGTTTGTGTAATTAATTGTTAATAAGCAATGTGTAATTAAATGTTGGACCTTGATTGTGTTTATATGTATATTTATACTCCTCCAGCTTATCACCATCTTAACTGCCAGATATGTTAGCGTTTGGATATGTATGTTTCCTTGATCACACACGGCTCCTAATTTACAAACTGATACAGTAACAGAACAATTTTCAAATTGGTCCATATTTTCAAGTAAGAAATATTTTTCAAGTTAAAAGTAGGGGCTAAAAGTAACCCCACCAAAGTAGAAAACAACCTAGTGAGCATTGTTTACTACGTACGGGTAAACAGTTAGCTAGGGGTGTTTCATTTGGTATCAGAGCAGTTTGGTCCAAGTGAGCCTGAGGACTGAGCTTATCTGCACTTCCGATTATGTCTTATTATCAGCTTGCACGGTGTTTAAAGTATAGCACCTTTGGGTATAAGGTCTAAGTGCATAAATCAGTGGTACCGGAACACTGATCTGCCCTGGTTTCTTGTGCATACTCAGAATCAGTTCGCTATGCACTAAGTCTTGTCTTTTGAGATAAGGAGTAGTGTGGCATAATGCACTCTATCACTTAGCTTTCATTCAACTGTTGTGTTTTTTAGGAACATAGAGCCTAGCTAACTCTGTGTCTTGTTAAGTGTATTCAGGGCTTGATAGTTAGTGCAGAGTGGACTCTGTAAATCTTATTCCTGAGGAACTTGGCCTTCTGCTAAGTGTCTCCCTGTGATTAGACCGTTACTCATTGGAAGAGAACGGATTGTTCGGAAAATGAACCCCTAACCAAGGGAAGCCCTTTGTTCATTCTCAATTAAAGTACTCCCATGCACATGCATCCATCCATCCAGCAAGAAATCCTTTGGAAAATCCTTTGTTCTTATCCTCGGTAAAACACCCCCCTACGCCTATATGTTCACTTCAACAAGAGATCCTTTGGAAAAAGGCCTGAGCCTTTTCACCGTTTCAAATTCATGCTCCTGCAAGTCTTTGACTTTCCTTATGGAAGATTTTCGGTTCAAGGTTGAATGTTCTATTCTTTTGAAGGAATAGAATCTGAGATAGTTCTCTCTCCCCCATTCTATTGCCTGTCAGACGAGCCATGCCATCCTGTTCCAATAGAACCTAGCTGACCTCGTCAACCTATTCTGATGGGGTAAGATCCCGATTCTTCTATTTCGGCGCCTTGAGCAGATCAAGCCTTCGCTTTCCAAAATTCGAACCACGATGCAAGGTGTACCCTTGCATTTGATAGGGAAATTAGACTTAATAAAATTTTTAAAAAATAAAAAAATAAAAAATAAAAAATTTACCTTTATGCAGCATAAGAATTTAAAAAGATATTCCTTAAGAACCCAATGGGATTCCCGAATAACTAAGGGATCTTTAAAAAGCACCCGGTTATTTTAGATATCCTAATAAGATTGATTAAGAGAATGACGTAGTTAGGAGGAGCATACCGTTTCAATATAGCACAGTAGTTAGGAAGAGGATGGAATAAAGACCCTACCTAGCTTAAGGAAAATCACAAGGGGTGGCGGATTCAACATGGTAAAGGCAAGCGACAACCCCTAGGAAACTTAAAATTCGAATAGATTATCTAGACTAAATCCTGTTAATCAGAAGAAGTAGGGAATGGCATAGAAGCCAGAACAAAGTATAAGCGCGAAGATAGGTAGAGCCCTGATAGAGAAGAGGCTGATAAAAATCTTATAGGTTTAATATACTCCTACCTTGCCATAAGTTTAAATTCACCCAAACAAATAAGTAATTCCCTTTGAGACACGTCCTTCAGAATAGGATCCCCAACCAAATTCCTTACCCCAAGAATCCCATAGGGTGGAAGGAGAGCCGTTCGGAGGGAAGGTCAATATAATAATAGAATATGTTTCTGATACAAGGTGATGATTCGGTAGGGCTAATGATAGGAGCCTCAAGGGAGTTTAGAAAGAGTTACAAGGGATAGTCATACCCTAGTAAGGAGAAAACCCTTGGCACCTAGAGATTATAAAGCCTAGGTTGCACTAGTCTGGGTAATTAAGAGGATCGGGGAGTAAGATGAAAGCTAGAAGAACCTTGAAAACCGTAGGCAGAGGTCAAATCTAAAATATGTGGAAGAAAATAAATAATAATAAATAAGTGGATATTTTGATAGACCTTGTATCTAGGTTAATTCGGTACACCAAGAAAACTTGAAATCGTTTAAGATGACGGTGAGGGAATCAATAAGATGACCCTTAGGATTAACAATCCATTAGAGAAGTTATGGAACCACGACAAAACGAGCACGTGATTCAGGGAGTTGTAACCAATTTTCAAGGAGATTTCATGTGTTGATGCCTAGAAGATCTGTTGCGCCACTAGGAGATGGAAGAACGCAGCAAGAGCGTGGTGGGACACGGTTAGACCCCTCCTAGAGTAAGTGGAGTTGCCCTGCCTAGAGTTAATTTAAAACCTCAATGCCAACGTATACTTCTCGAGGAACCTCGAACCCCAAGGTGAAGCGGAGTCTAGGGGCTACACCAAGGAGACATGTCGGTTCGGGAATACCCAACCCAGTTTGAAGAACTTAGCAGACACACTGGGACGCACGTGGAGAGCTTGGGAACTTGTGGAGACAGGAAGGGTAAAGGGAAGATGGTCGTGCCAGGAGGGCAACGGGCAAGAACCGCTATAGGGAACGCAACGGTTTCTCTAAAAATGACCACTGTAACCTTAACCGAAAAATGGAAGACAATGTGAGAAAGACTTACCTTGGATTGTTCTAAAGGTACGAATTCTCACTACCTCAAAATTTCTGTAAGGGGGTGGAATGTAACATCCCGAATTTTTCCCTTACGGAGATTTCGCTTAAATTCTAATTTTGCTTAATTAAAAGCACATTAGAGGCGATTATTTAGACTGAAAAAATTATTTAGAAAATTAATTGCTTTCAAATGACAGTCAAATAATTGTTTCTCGATCTCGCGGAGTGCCGCAAGGTCCGTGCAAAATTTCGCCGGAAACTAGGATTTCGATAGGTACCTAAGGTATCTGTGAAAATTGCCCCAGGTAATTTATTCACGAATACCTTAACCTGACATACTCATATGATCAGGAAAAATTAGTAGATCAAGGCGGTATGTCCGGAATATTTTTGGGACAACCGTACACGAACGATTAAGGACCCAAACGCAATCAAACATGATCAAACTTGATCACATGGCCTTAGTTATAATTACATGCATCCCCTGACATCTAATAATGATAGCAAAATATATATAAAAATCTTAGGTGCACACCTGACGAAAAAAGAAACGAAATATATGTATAGAGTATATAGGTATAACAGTGTATGTGATAGAATATATTATATATAATATAATATAGTAATATAAAATAATTATATATATAATCGTGACAGTGCCATTCAGCCACTGTAAACATATATAGATATATATACGCATATATATATATATAGATTATTATAATATAATATATAAAATAATAATAATAATAATAGCATATACATATAAGGCACACCCTAACTTAAGTAAAAAGATATATA
>QANU01060196.1:3072-14783 GCA_003254905.1 Nissolia schottii | reverse complement strand
AGGGAATGCAGTCGAATGAAAGCCTATTCCAATCGAATGAAAGGACTCCGAGGGATTTCATTCGAATACCCCAGCTAGTATTCGAATGAAACCTGGCAGAGTTAGGAGTTTAAGGTTTCTAAGGGATCCAATGAGTAAGGTTAGGCCATATCTATGTGTTTGAGCATGCATCATGAGGTAGGGTCATCGTAGGAGTTAGGACGACTTTAGACACCTAGAAGTTCACGCTAAAACATAACGAAGATCATAATTGCCTAGGGAATGAAAGTAGAGCAGAGGCGACGAATCACCATGGATTCGGACAGCCTTAGCCAGAGTCAGTAGTTATATGGCTAGGAAATCCCTATTCTCTTGGCAAAGTCTTACAGACACGCCCCTCGCCAATTCAGCAAGATGGATTGGTCATAAGCAACGCAGGTAGAGAGACCTGACCACGATAAGAAACGGGCATAGGCCCAGATATGAGAAACGGGCAAAGGCCCAGCTATGAAAAACATGCATAGGTCTGTATGAATGAATGAGAACTAAGGGGCCCCCTTAAAGATGAAAGAGAAACGGATCGAGCCATAGGGCCGGTCAAAGCGCGTCCACGCCTGATCATTCATAGGTCTGATCCTTCGCCATTCCAGAGGGGATGGTTGCACTAATTGTATTCAATGTTTACTTCCTATGAGCCTTACGTGGTTAGCTACCACACCGGTAAAGAGCGCTGCCGGGTCGATACAATAGTGGCAAAAAGAGGTTGTAGTCCGAGGCCACGGCTACAAAGGTGCGAAGGACTAAGTAGGACGCAGCCACAGAGCGCGTAAGAGATCCCCAGATCCCCTCATGCACTATGTAATTAAATGAATGACTTGACGATTGATGATGTGATGATAAGTATGTATGTATGCCAGTATGTATGCAAGTATGTATGTTATATATGTTATGCATTATGTATCGTCAAGGGAGCGTCCCAAGACGACTATTATGTCTTTAGCCGTAACGACATGTTAATGAGCACGAAGCCTAAGTAATGACAAGATTAGTTATCCATTCACCTAGTAAAGTAGATAAAGCCATTCATGACCTAGACAAAAGATAATAATCAGTAGGGGTATTAGTATGCATGACACTTAGAGGTGTTCCTAAGTGGCCTGGAAGATAATAGAGTAATGAACGATAGATGACGCGAAGAGACTCCCACTGAGGACGAAAAGTTCTCGCCCCCACTCGGTTATGGGTCCAGGTATGCAAAGCGAAGGGATCGACGAACGACTGCAACAAGGTGATTACCGGCCGGAGCCAAGTGAAGATGTCTGCAATATGTGGATAGATATTTTGTACTATGATTTATGACTTTTGTTAATTGTTTATGTAATTAATTATTAATAAGCAATGTGTAATTAAATGTTGGACCTTGATTGTGTTTATATGTATATTTATACTCCTCCAGCTTATCACCATCTTAACTGCCAGATATGCTAGCGTTTGGATATGTATGTTTCCTTGATCACACACGGCTCCTAATTTGCAAACTGATACAGTAACAGAACAATTTTCAAATTGGTCCATATTTTCAAGTAAGAAATATTTTTCAAGTTAAAAGTAAGGGCTAAAAGTAACCCCACCAAAGTAGAAAACAACCTAGTGAGCATTGTTTACTACGTACGGGTAAACAGTTAGCTAGGGGTGTTTCAGGAACGACCCAAGATGACTATTATGTCTTTAGCAGTAACGTAAAGTTAATGACCACGAGAACCTAGATATGAAAGACTAGATCCCCCAGTCACCTAGTAAAATAGATAAAGCCATTCAGGACCTAGACAGAGATAATAATCAGTAGGGGTATTAGTATGCATGGCACCTAGAGATCTCCTGAGTGGCCTGGAAGATAACGGAGTAATGAACGATAGATAACGCGAGGGACTCCCATGAGAACGAAGCGTTCTCACCCCCACTCTTTATGGGTCCAGGTATGCAAAGCGAAGGGATAGACGAGCGACCGCAGTAGAACAGTTCCCGGCCGGAGCAAAGTGAAGACATTCGCGATAGGTTGATAGATATTTTGTACTAGGATCTATGACTCTAGATAACTATTTGTGTAACTACTTATTAATAAGCAATGTGTAACTATATGTTGGACCTTGATTGTGCTTATATGTATAATTATACTTCTCCTGCTTATCCCCACCTTAACTGCCAGGCAGGTTAGCGTTCGTACATATATATACTCCCTTGATCACACACGGCTCCTAATTTGCAAACTGATACAGTAACAGAATCATTTTCAAAATGGTCCATATTTACAAGTAAGAAATATTAGCCAAGTTAAAAGTAGGGGCTAAAAGCAACCCAACCAAAGCAGAAAACAACTTAGGGAGCATTGTTTACTACGTACGGGTAAACAGTTAGCTACGGTGTTTCACCCACCATATATTAGACGGTCCTCCACGCCATCTATTTAACCCACCACAAGTCAACGAATTATCCCACAAATTACTAGATGGAACTCCATGACATCTATTTAACCCACCACAGGTCCTCGAATTATCCCACCATATATTAGATGGTCCTCCATGCCGTCTATTTCACCCACCACAGGTCATTGAATTATCCTACAATTTTATCTTGGATGAAACGAGTAATCAAATTATCTCGCCATAATCTAAAGGGTCATACGGGCCATCAAATTTCTGACAATTATTTCACGGGTTTTCGAATTATCCCACCATATCTTAGATGGTCCTCCATGCCGTCTATTTAACCCACGACAGGTCATCGAATTATCCCACCATATATTAGATAGTCCTCCATAGTATCTATTTAACCCACCACAGGTCATCAAACAATCCCACCATATATTAGATGGTCCTCCATGCCATCTATTTAACCCACCACAGGCCATTGAATTATCCCACAATTTATAAGATGGTCCTCCATGACATCTATTTAACCTACCACAGGCCAACGAATTATTCTACAATTTTATCTCGAGCCCGAGGAGTACTCAAATGATCTTGTCATAAATTCAAGGATCAAATGGGCCATCAAATTTTTGACAATAATTCAAGGGTCATCGAATTATCCCACCATATATTACATGGTCATCCATGCCATCTATTTAACCCACCACAGGTCAATGAATTATCCCACAATTTTATCTCGGGTCGGACGAGTAATCAATTTATCTTGTCATAATTTCAAGGCTCATAGGGGCCATCAAATTTCCGACAATAATTTCACGGGACATCAACATATCCCACCATATATTAGATGGTCCTCCATGCCATCAATTTAACGCACCACAGGCCATCAAATTATCCCACAATTTTATCCTGTGTGGGACGAGTAATTAAATTATCTCGCCATAATCTCAAGGGTCATACGGGCCATCATATTTCTGACAATAATTTCACGGGTTATCGAATTATCCACCATATATTAGACGGTCCTCCATGCCAACTATTTAACCCACCACAGGCCATTGAATTATCCCACAATTTATTAGATGGTTCTCCATGACATCCATTTAACCCACCACAGGTAAAGGAATTATCCCACAATTTTATCGCGGGACGGACGAGTAATCAAATTATCCCGTCATAATTTCAAGGGCCATACGAGCCATCAAATTTTTGACAATAATTTCACGTGTCATTGAATTATCCCCTATATATTAGATGGTCCTCCATGCCATCCATTTAACCCACCACAGGTCAATGATTTATCCCACAATTTTATCTCGGGTCCGAGTAATCAAATTATTTTGTCATAATTTGAAGGGTCATACAGGCCATCAAATTTCTGGCAATAATTTCACAGGTTATCGAATTATCCACAATATATTAGATGGTCCTCCATGCCATCTATTTAACCCACCACAGGTCATTGATTTATCCCACAATTTAATCTCGGTCGGACGAGTAATCCAATTATCTCGCCATAATTTCTAGGGTCATACGAGCCATCAAATTTTCGACAATAATTTCACAAGCTATCGATATATCCCACCATATATTAGACGGTCCTCCATGCCATCTATTTAACCCACCACAGGTCATCGAATTATCCCACAATTTATTAGATGGTCCTCCATAGCATCTATTTAACCCACCACAGGTCCTCGAATTATCTCACCATATATTAGATGGTCCACCATGCCATCTATTTAACCCACCACAGGTCATTGAATTATCCCACAATTTTATCTCGGGTCAGACGAGTAATCAAATTATCTCGTCATAATTTCAAGGGTCATAGGGCCATCAAATTTCTGATAATAATTTCACTGGTCATCGAATTATCCCACCATATATTAGATGGACCTCCATGCCATCTATTTAACCCACCACAGGTTAGCGAATTATCCCACCATATATTAGGTGGACCTCCATGCCATCTATTTAAGCAACCACAGGCCATTGAATTATCTCACAATTTATTAGATGGTTCTCCATGACATCCATTTAACCCACCACAGGTCAACCAGTTATCCCACAATTTTATCTCGAGTCGGACGAGTAATCAAATTATCTTGTCATAATTTCAAGGGTCTACGGGCCATCAAATTTCTGACAATAATTTCACGCGTGTAACAACCCGACTTTTCCTCCAATTTAAAATGCTATTTAAGGTAAAATTAAAAATATAATAATCAGGAAAAGGCAAGATAAAATGAATAAAATTCAAATATTAATTTTATGTCTGTAATATTAATTAAAAATAATTCTTTGACGATCTTGTGACGTCCGGTGACGTTCAGATCAAAATTAGGGTTTTACTGTAATTTCTTTACGACTCATAGGAGTCTGTAAAATATATTAATATGAAAATAAATTAAGAATATGTCAAGTAATATTTTAGAATTAACCAGGATAATTAATAGGTCACAACGGTATGCCCGGAATATTTTTAGGACGTCCGGACATAAACAATTAATGACCAAACATAACCTAAACTACACTAAGGGCAAAATAGGAATTACACATGGCTAAGAGACCAAGAAAAGGCACGGCTGCCCTTCCTTTCCCATGCAACCCGAAAATACACACACCAAATACATCAAGACTACTTCATTTCTTTTTCCAAAATTCTAAGGTTTCAAGTTCCATAATCATCAAAGCATAACTATCCCTCTTTGTTCTCATCATCATCAATCATTCTCAAGGCCATCAAGAAGGCAAGCTAACATCAAGAATTAGAGTTTTCCTTCAAGGAGAATCCAAGAGATCAAGCTCCATAACCCTAAGCTCCATTACCTAGGGTTTTATGCTTTCTTGACAAAGAAACTCAAGGAAGCTTCAAGTTCATCTTTTCACCATTCAAATTCCTTTCTAAGCATCCAAGGAAGACTAAGAAGAGTTGTTGGTGAGTTTCCATCCCTTGGTACAAAGCCAAGCTTCCATAATCCATCTTTACCCTAATTATGCTAAGATGTCATTTTAGGTTAAAGAGTTCTCAAGTAAGCAAGCAAGGCTTGGTTTCCTTTTCTACTAGCATCAAGAAGCTCTTGAGGAAGTGGGTAACTCTAGTTCCTTGCCTCTTTGATGCTTCAAGAGGTTTATGTGCTTGTATGTGTATGTATGTGAATTATGGATTTTATGATGAAATATGTTAGAAATTATGTTAGGACTTAGGGAGACAATTCTGAAGGGTCTTGTGACCTTGATTATATGTGATTATTATGCTTGAATCATGTGTGAGACTCATGTAGGGTGCCATGGAAGAGAATGGGAGAAAATGGAAGAGAATGGCAATTCGGTTTGCATGTCTCGAACAGGGGTCGCTGAGCGACGCCTCAGGCACCGCTGAGCGAGACATGGCCAACGTGGAAAGGTGAAAAGATATTTTGAAATTAAGGCGGTGGAAGAAGGCTCGAGAAAGTTTAGTCGCTGAGCGATAAGGTTGGTACCGCTGAGCGATGCAACCTTTATCGCTGAGCGCCAAGGTCCAAACCGCTGAGCGAACCTCAGTTTTCGCTGAGCGGTCTGAGACTAAGAAAAGCTGATGGTACCCTCTTGAGGCTCATAATATGGTAATTGATGCTGTATGCTGATTGATGGCTGAATTGTATGCTCGTATATGCTGTATGTTAGGAATTAAAATGGAACATGCATGTTATGGATAAAGTATGTTGAAATATGTGATATGCCACGTACTCTGAGACACCTAGTTAAAGATATGATAATTAACTCTGAATTAAGAAAAGATGCTGAAATGAACCATAGGGAACAAGTATGCCATGCTGCAGGTACAAAATGCTGAATTACTGCTGAACTGCTGAATCAGGGCCAATGCCCAATACTGCTGAACTAGGGCCAATGCCCATACTGCTGAAATTATGGCTAAATGCCACATGCTGAAAAGGGCTAAATGCCCCAATACTGAAATTGGCTATATGCCACATACTGCTGAGGCCGTGATCACGAGAGCCAAATGACAAGCCCATTTCAGTAGGTCGGATAGACATACTGAAGATGGAAGCCCGCCACAGGTGGTGTCGAGATGGCATACCTGGAGGTGTGCGGTTACCACGCCTATGCATTGTCGTACGGGGGCAAGCTTAGGTGGGGGTACGATACCAGCCCACTGTCGAGGGGTCCCTAGGGGCACACGGCAGGTGGAAGCCCACCGCAGTGAGGTCAGGACAGTGTCGGCCTATACTGAGGGTGTGAGGTTATTCCGTCATACTAGTGTCAACAGAGGACATTATTATGGTGGGAATAACACCTATGCTGTTATACTGCTGTATTCTGCTGCACTGCTGTACTCTGTTATGCTGTTAAATGCTGTTACTCTGTTACATTCTGCTGGACATGTTATGCTGCTCATTCTGTCATGGTTATGTTGATGATTCTGTGATATGTACTCTGCTGAATTCTGTTATGTTTATATTCTGCTGAATTATGTTATGTCTGTATGCTGCTGAATTCTGCTGTGTCTGTATTGTGATGTTTATTCTGATGACTCGGTTATGCTGAATGTATTCTGATTACATGCTGTTATTCAATTCAATTTTTGTTATTATGCTGTATCGTCAAGAGCACGCTCGAGACGGTTGAGTATATTCACGAACTGTTAATCAGCACGAGAAGGTAGTAAGCAAGAATAGTTCCCATGTCACATGTTAATGCTGCTAAAGCCGTTCAGATAGGCAAGATAATAAATAGTAGGCTGATTAGTATTATGTTCACTAGAGAACTCTGAGCGGCCTGAAGTCTGACATAATCTGATGTACGACTCAGGAACTAAGGTTATTTCCACTGAGAAACTACCATTCTCATTCCCCACTATTTTATGACTTCAGGTACAGAAGAGGACGACTCTTATTTTGAGGATGCAGAAGAGCCGCCTGATGAGCCATGAGCGGCTAAGAGCTAGATAGAGGATTATGTTTTGCCAAGGGCTTACTGTGTAGCATTCCAGTAGTCCTTGTATTTTGATGCTGTGTATTTTGGTATTCTGTATGTGACATTTTGATCTATGTACATATTATGTATACAGTGATGTGACTTTGTATGGTGGACCCACTGGATGTATATTACATGTTCTATTTATCATAATGTTATCCGCTTTGTTATATTGATTTATTTCCAACGCATGGCTCTATGTTATTATGAATATGACACAAGCAAAAGTTTAAAACGGGTCCTTATTGTATGAGCAATGACTATTTTCAAAAGATATCTATGGACTAAGGTATTCCGACCAGGTAGACAACAACCTAGTGAGCCTTGTTTACTACGTACGGGTAAACAGTTAGCTAGGGTGTTTCAACGGGTCATTGAATTATCCCACCATATATTAGATGGTCGTCCATGCCATCTATTTAACCCAACATAGGTCAACGAATTATCCCACAATTTTATCTCGGGTCGGAATAATCAAATTATCTCGTGATAATTTCGAGGGTCATACGGGCCATCAAACTTCCGACAATAATTTCACGCCTCATCGAATTATCAGCCCTCCATGCCATCTATTTAACCCACTACAGGTCATCGAATTATCCCACCATATATTAGATGGTCCTCCATGCCATCTATTTAACCAACCACAAGCCATTGAATTATCCCACAATTTATTAGATGGGTCTCCATGACATCCATTTAGCCCACCACAGGTCAACGAGTTATCCCACAATTTTATCTCGGGTCGGACGAGTAATAAAATTATCTCGTCATAATTTCAAGGGTCATACGGGCCATCAAATTTCTGACAATAATTTCACTGGTCATCGAATTATCCCACCATGTATTAGACGGACCTCCATGCCATCTATTTAACCCACCACATGTCAGCGAATTATCCCACCATATATTAGATGGACCTCCATGCCATCTATTTAACCAACCACAGGCCATTGAATTATCCCACAATTAGTTAGATGGTTCTCCATGACATCCATTTAACCCACCACAAGTGTAACAACCTGACTTTTTCCCTTTAGTTAAACTGCTGTCTAGGACAGAATTAAAAATATAATAATAAGGAAAAGGTGAAATAAAAATGAAATAAAATTCAAATATTAGTTTTATCTCTGTAATATCAGTTAAAATAATCCTTTGACGATCTCGTGACGTCCGGTGACGTTTGGATCGAAATTAGGGTTTTATTATAATTTCTTTACGACTCACAGGAGTCTGTAGAATGTATTAATATGAAATTAAATGCAAGAATATGTCAACTAAGATTTAAATATTAACCGGCATAATTAATCGGTCACAATGGTGTGTCTGGAATATTTTTAGGACGTCCGGACATAAATAATTAATGAACACATATGACCTAAAACACACTAAGGGAAAAATAGGAAATATACATGGCCTAAATCCCCTAAATCACCCACAGCCAGCCCTTCCCCCATGCCAAACTCGAACACACACACACAAACGAAACCTATTTCATTTCTTCTTCCTAAGTTCTAAGGCTTCAAGCTCCATAATCATCAAAGTTCAACCATCATTCTTTGTTCTTATCATCATCAATCATTCTAAAATCAATCAAGAAGGCAAGCTAGCATCAAGGTTAGGAAGTTCTCTTCAAGTGGAAGCAAGAGAACCAAGTTCCATAACCCTAAAACTCCATAACCTAGGTTTGCACTTTTCTTGACAAAGAAGAGTTCAAGCAAGCCATCAAGCTTCAATCTCATCATCATAATTCATTCCTAAGTCCATAAGGAAGGCAAATCAAGATTAGTTGGTGAGTTTCATCTCTTGGTGAAGAACCAGGCTTCTATAACCTATGTTACCCTAATTATGTTAAGAATTTCATTTTAGGTCAAGAAGGCAAAGAGAAGCTATTTAGGAAGTGGGTAACTCTAGTTCCTCACCTCTTTGATGGTGGATGATGTTTATGTGATTTGGTGTATGATTGATGATGCTTGATTATGTGAACATATATGTTAGAAATGATGCTAGGCTTAGGAAGATAATTTTGAAGGGTCTTGTGACCTGGATTAGATAGGATTATTATGCTTGAATTATGTGTGAGACTCATGTAGGGTTCCATGGAAGCCAAGGGAAGAAAATGGAAGAGATGAGCCATTCGGTTCTCAGCTCTCGCACAGGGGCCACTGAGCGGAGACTCAGGCGCAGCTGAGCGGGCTGAAGACCACGTGGAAAGTAAAAAAGATATTTTAATGTAAGGCGGTGGAGAAAATTCGAGAAAGTTTCAGCCGCTGAGCGATGAGGTTAGTATCGCTGAGCGATACAACCTCTATCGCTAAGCGCAGCGGCTCAAACCGCTGAGCGAACCTCAGGTTTCGCTGAGCGGCTTGAGACTAGTGAAAGCTGATGGCACCCTCTTGAGGCTCATAGTCTGGTATTTGATGCTATAGTGATGAGTGATAGCTGAATTGTATGAACGTAGATGCTGTATGTAATGAAAATGTCCTGACCATGCATGTGACCTATAATTTATGATAGGATCTGTAGCATCTCATGCATTCATGACACACTTAGTTAAAGACATGATAATAAACTCTGAGATAAGTAAAGATGCTGAAATGAACCATAGAGAAATCAGTATACCATGCTGCAGGTACCATTTATGCTGTTGAAAAAGGGCCAATGCCCGATGCTGCTGAAAAAAGGCTATATGCCACATGCTGAAAAGGGCTAAATGCCCAATACTGAAAAGGCTATATGCCCATGCTGAAAAGGCCGTGATCATGTGAACCACTATGATCCCACTTCAGGAGGTCGAGGCATCCTGAATGTGGAAGCCCGCCAAAGGTGGTGTCGAGATGGCATACCTGGAGGTGTGCGGTTACCACGCCTATGCATTGTCAAAAGGGGGCAAGCTTAGGTGGGGGTACAATATCCGCCCACTGTCGAGGGGTCCTGAGGGGGCACACGGCAGGTGGAAGCCCACCGCAGTAAGGTCTGTACAGTGTCGGCCTATACTGAGGGTGTGAGGTTATTCCGTCATACTAGTGTCAACAGAGGACATTACTATGGTGGGAATAACACCTATTCTGTTATGCTGTTACATTATGTTATGCTGTTATATTCTGTTACGCTGTTACATTCTATTAGACGTGTTATTCTGATGATTCTGTCATGTTTATGCTGATGATTCTGCTACATGTATTCTGCTGCATTCTGTTATGTCTGTGTTGGATGATTATGTGATGTATATTCTGGTGATTCTGTTATGCTGAATGTACTCTGATTATATGCTGTTATTCAGTTTGATTAGAATGTATGATCTGCTGTTATGCCGTACCGTCAAGAGCACGCTCGAGACGGTTTACACAAAATGTTAATCAGCACGAGAATGTAGTAAGCAAGAGTAGTTCCCATGTCACATATTAATGCAAATAAAGCCGTTCAGATAGGCCAGATAATAAATGGTAGGGACTTTAGTATGTGTCTTCACTAGAGATCTCTGAGCGGCCTGGAGTCCGACATAATCTGATATACGACTCAGGAACTAAGGTTATTCCCACTGAGAACCTACCGTTCTCATCCCCCACTGTTTTATGACTTCAGGTACAGAAGATGATGAATCTTATTTCGAGGATGCAGATGAGCCGCCAGCTGAGCCATGAGCGGCTAGGAGATAGATAGATGTTTACATTTTGCCAAGGGCTTGCTGAGTAGCATTCAGTAGTCCTTGTAGTATGATGTGATGTACTCTGACTTATGTATTCAGTATTACAGTTTATGTGTATGTGATGTATATTGTACTTACTATGTATACAATGATGTGACCTTGTATGGTGGACCC
Source organism: Nissolia schottii (assembly GCA_003254905.1). Lineage (NCBI taxonomy): Eukaryota > Viridiplantae > Streptophyta > Magnoliopsida > Fabales > Fabaceae > Nissolia > Nissolia schottii. The sequence continues at coordinate 3,569 of QANU01060196.1, read as the reverse complement.
AATGGATGTATATTACAAATTCTAAGTATGATAATGTTATCCGCTTTGTTATATTTTGTTTTGGTTCCAACGCATGGCTCTATTTTATTATTAATGTGATGCAAGCAAAAGTTTAAAACGGGCCCTTATTTTCTTGACAACGGCTACTTTCAAAAAATAACTATGGACTAAAGTATTCCGCCCAAGTAGACAACAACCTTGTGAGCTTTGTTTACTACGTACGGGTAAAAAGTTAGCTAGGGTGTTTCAACAGGTCAACCAGTTATCCCACAATTTTATCTCGGGTCGGACGAGTAATCAAATTATCTCGTCATAATTTCAAGGGTCATACGGGCCATCAAATTTCTGACAATAATATCATGGGTCATTGAATTATCCCACCATATATTAGATGGTCGTCCATGCCATCTATTTAACCCAACATAGGTCAACGAATTATCCCACAATTTTATCTCGGGTCCGAGTAATCAAATTATCTCGTCATAATTTCAAGGGTC
>QANU01060163.1:0-10207 GCA_003254905.1 Nissolia schottii | reverse complement strand
AGCCATGAGAGAGAAAGAGAGGGAACGTGAGGTTAGGGTTTTTGAGAGAGGAAAGGAGAGTGAGAGGAGAGCTTTTATAATGTGGATGAAGACGAAGACGAAGGCGAGGAGGAGGACGATGGTGTGGTGATGGAAGAAAGGTTGGGATTGGAATTGGAATTGGAATTTTGGAATTTAGAATTTGCAAATGGAACGAAGCAACAACATCGGCGGGCAGGCTAATCCTTAATCACAGTCACTTCTCACACACAGCATATGATAAGAGACACTGGCCAAATTTCTCTACTTATTTATAATTACGTGCAACAACTACTGTTCAAACGGCAAATTACTACATCCACTTTCGTCTTAGGTTTAATAAAATCACTTTCCACTTTCTTCTATTCATGAAAATTTGTTTAGGAGGCTACTCAATTTTATAAAATATTATATTGAACTTTTCTAAATTTATAATTATTTTAAAATAGGAGAGGTCAGTAATAAAGTATTATATTGAGTTTTTCTAAATTTATAATTATTTATTTTAAAATAAGAGAGGTTAGTATAAGATAAACAAATGAATGATATTAAACTTAATTTCATTAAATCTCGTAAAATGTCAATGTAATTCACTCTTATTCGGTAGTGTCTTTTGTTTTTAACTTGGTTCAAAGGAGTTTGTTCAAAACCTATATTTTTTTACACTAATTTTAGATCAGTCAATAATATAAATTTTTAATTATGATAATATTAGTAGTAGATAACTTGTTTTTTGTTTGGATTGAACGGGTGTAGGTTATCTCAATTAAGTTTTTGCCATATGATGTTAAATGTAATATTTTATTATTAACTTATTCATAGTTATCAAAATCGTTTTTTAACTCATAAAATCGTACGATTTTACGAGTTTAATTTTACGAGTTTAGGTAGTAAAATCGAGTTAAATCGCATGTAAACTCGTTTCTGGGTAAAATAAGATAAAATCGTATAAAATCGCATAAAATCGGGTAAAATCGGGAGTTTACCACAAAGGCAGGTTTTTTTTTGGGACAAAACAAGTTTGATATTGTTTTGCATATCTATGAGTTTTTAGATTTAGGTCATTTAAGTATTTTAGAGTTATCATTTACAGTTGCGCCTACAATCGTGCTCCGTCGCCAATTCATCGTATGTATTTCATCATTTGCTCAGGAATCTTTCCCACCAGGGTGCGTGACCTCTGCATTGCTATTTGTGCTTTAGTGTTCTAGATTGAAGACATCATTGTCACAAACTCGCTTCTTGTGATGTTCAGTAGTCAATACTATGTATTATGTTATATGCATTATGTATGAATTGAACTTAGAACTCATATATTTCATCTTTATTTGTGCTTTGTTATGGAGGTAAATGTATTTATGAATTTCAAGTTTTATTAAATATTTTTTTGTAGCGTAATAATTTTTTAAAATATTTTTTTAATATTTTTTTAATAATAGGTAAACTCGAACGAGTTTGCGATTCGAGTTTAAGGAGGCTCCACGAGTTTACTTAAACTCTCGAGTTTGATAACCATGAACTTATTTGTTATTTATGTCATGTATAAGTCACACATTTTTAATTAATAATAAAAAATTACATTTGACATTACATAATAAAAAATTTAATTAAAAAAATTTACTCTCACGGCTCACGCTAACCAACTCTACATTGATGTTTTCTAATTAATCACATATATACTATTAATGCAATATATTTTTTATGCTTGAAAAAACAAATATAAAAACTACAATCTAACGTCGCTTGTGAGGGAAAGGAGAAGAGGTGAGGGGCACAATGCTTCTAGTCCCTTTCTTGGCCGGCCAGTCCGTCTTTGCGCTTGAGTTACATTCGCATAGTGTGCGCTCAAGATTAGGGGTGTTCATAACCTGATCCGGCCCACTAACTCAGACCGGTCCAAAACATTCGGGTCGAATTTGTTCTCATTTTAAACAACTCTAAAAAATTCGATTTTAATTCATATCGGGTTCAGGTTTAGTCTCGGGTCACTCGGTCCAGCTCACATACACTGCTATACTATGTATTTCTTATTTTCTTTCCTTTCCATCCCATAGCTCATGTCTATTTTGGTGTCTATTGTAGTTAAATCATATCTATTTTGGTGTCTATTTCTTAAACTATGTCTATTTTAGTGTTTATTGTAGTTAAATCATGTCTATTTAGACATCTATTGTAGTGTACTTATTATTTTTTTTTTGTTTATATTCCACTAAAACTATGGAAGTTTCAATGGGAATGTTAAGATTATAAATTTTATGTCATTTGATTGTAGTGTTTGAAATTAATGAGTATTTAGTTAGGAAATATAATGTTTAGTTTGCAATTTTTTCAACTTTATTTTTTAATGGATGTTATTTTTTTATTTTGAAGTTTGAGATAGCTTTAGCCCGTTTTGATCCATTTTTTGCTAGGTCCAAATCCAGATTTTAACTAGGATCGAAGATGATCGAGTCTATCGAGTTTAGGGTCGGGTTCAGATCCTCAAAATTAGCCCGTCTAAATATAGGATCGAGTTCGGGTAAAAGCCAACCCCGACCCATAAACACCCCTACTCAAGATATATGCTCCAATCTTGTTGCAAGGTCTCAGTTATGTCCAACAGCAGCTCGGCATATCAATGATGAATACTACTTCTTCCTTGATCGTATATTTTTTACTTTTTAGAGTTTTGATATATATATATATATATATATATATATATATATGTGTATGTGTGTATATAAAATTATAATATTTAGATGTATTTTTTTATTTATACCTTTAATTATAGTAAAGCATTGATTAGTACAGACAATATAAAAAAGAACTTAATTATATTAAAAATATAATTTTTTATATAGAGATAATTTTGTTAGTTCATATTATTTTATACGCTTATCATGATATTTTTTTTACCTTATTGGTAGAATTTAGTCATGGACATTAATTATAAAATACGCATAATTAATCGATCAGGTGTATACTGTACCATTGATACGAGTAACGACTAAAGAGTGTTGTGAATAATTGATTTATTGTATGCTAAGTTATTTTTCATATTAATCAGGTTGAATAGATTTGCTTCAACTTATTAAATGAAATCTCTTAAAAAGTGTGAATGATGCACACATGATAATCAGTTCTGCCTCACCAACTCCATCAAAAGCTAAGTTACAACGTGTAATGAATTTGTTTTTTGTTTTATTTTCATTCGAGAAATTTGCTTTTTCTGAAAATATATAAAAATAATATATATATATATACATATATATATATATAAAAAGTGGTTTCTCATGTGTTCTATGTGGTAAATACTCTCTTCTACTAAATTGTTATATTTTTGACAATTTTTAAAATTAAATACATCAAATTTTATCATCATTCCATGTTTTAATGTAACATAATGATGATATGCATCATAAGTTTAAATGGTTTACAAATCTCTAAACATCTTACAATTTGGTTATTTCAATGATTTGCCAAATAAAAAGGTTGTCAAGACCATATAAAATATAAAATAATGACAAAATTTGATGGATTTAGTTCTAAAAATTATTAAAAATAAAAAAAAGTAAAATATTGTATTTACCTCATGAAAGACTAGAAAAATCATCATATGTCTTGAAAAAAATTATAAGCGTTGAACATAAAATAATAGCTTGATGCATGTCAATGATTTACATCTCTAGTAATATTGTGCAAGAGGACTCCATATAGCAAGTTATGCCATTCTTGTACATCCGACGTGTAGCACCCATTCACACATCCACACAAGACCATGTAATGTTAATGTATACATGTGCTATTGTGCAGCTTTATAGTTGTAGGTTCATCAAAGTAGTCGAATAAATTAATGTACGATGGTCCAAGCCATGGGCTGATTCTGATTTATAGTTTCTCAACGCTGCCTGCTGTGTATACCATTTTTCACATCCAACATATGTGTGGAATATGAACTATTTTTGGCCAATCTCCACCTTTACTTTTCCTGCACCTCTCCTCAAGAGCTGAACATTCTCTTATTTGAAAGGTGTTGAAGGTTGCTCAGATGTTGAAAACCACCTGGAAGTAACTCTTTGTTTTGACATTCTGATATCGCCAACTATCGAATATGAACAAGACTATGGATCCATTTTGATAAACTTTTCAAGCTAGGACAGCTATAAATTTCAAGAGTTAGCAGTGTGGTTACATGCTGAAAGACTTTCAGGAAGATGTGCCAACTCTGGACAATTGAGAATGTACAAACTCTCAACTCAAAGTTCAAAATCTTAATCCTTATCTTTCTCTCTTCTTTTCTTCTGTTTTTCGTTTGTGTTAGATAGAAGGGTTGTCATCATCGTTTTTTTATAGCAGTTTTACCATTTTTTTTCTTTTTTATTGCTTAAGCTTTTATTAAATAAAAAACTAAGATCTATTAGATCTTGAGCATAGGTATCTACCTTTGTCGTTTCTTAGAATGACTTATGTTGTGTTTTTATTTTTCTCTTTGTAGTTGTTAAGGTCTCATTGTGGTTATGTTGGTTCATTTTGTGGTTGTTTCTTTTGTAGGGTGTTATAAATGACAAAGATAATTGAATTTATGGCTAAAAGATATGTAATATATTCTTCAAATTGCTACATTTTTCTTTTTGGTCTTCGATGTGAAAAATGCTTAGATATTGATAGTCTTCAAGCAAAAAGCAAAGTTACAGACCAAGTTAGTTCGGAATACATAGTGTTTTTGCTTCTTATTTACATTAGATAATGTATTCTTTTTTCAATATGTAAGTATCGTTAGACTCTCCTATGAATGAAATTATGTCTATCGTAAAAAAAATGTACAAACTCTTTGGGTGTGTTTAGATTGATGATTTATGATAGAGTGAAATGGAACCCAAGGAAATTTAATGGACTTCCATTGTTTGGATTGAGGGTTTAGTACAATAGTGGAGTGGTTTGAGAGGGAGTCATTCCACCCAAAATCTCATTTTTTGTTTCACCCAATTTGAAGGGTTTGGAGTGGAATCCTATTTAATTTTAATAATAACAAATAATTAAAATAAGTTTTTATCTATTTACCCATTCTAATATTTAAAGACTTCTTTTCTTTCACTTATTATAATGATATTTTGGGAATAAAATTTTATAATTATTCCACTTCATTACTAATATATCTAAACAATAGAGTAGAAATAGAATAATAAGTCTACTTCCCTTAGACTCCATTTCACTCATCTTATTCCCTTCCATTTCACTCTCTTACTCATCACCAATCTAGTGGACATAGCATTTAGCTTTGAGAGATTGGTTAGATTGTCATGTAGAGAAGCCAAATTCGGGCAAAACATTATTGCGAGATGCTTAGGGAATGTGGTTGGCATAGATGATATGCAGTAAAATTTGATTGTTTTAATTATTTTCATTGTTTCTTCATAGTTATTAAATTTGGCTCAGTTTGGTCCACCCGAATCTTGGTAAACCGACCATCTGACTGGGTCGATTCGCGAGTTGGATAAGACATGCATTTGACCAATCAACGTGGTCAAAATTCGGCCAGACTCAATGTGATGCAACTGGATTACAGTCAAACCAGTCTCATGACCTGCTCGCGACCCGCACTATCTTGCAAGAATTTTTAGATTTAATTCCAAAAATTACACCAAGCAAGATCAAACCCAAGACCTTAGAAAGTGGAGCACTACCCTATACCACTAGGCTATGCGTTATGTTTTGACATTATGTATAAATAATTATATATATTATATGAAAACTTTATTAAATTGTTAATTATGTATACCATTTATATTGTTTTATTGGACTCATTTCAGTATTTATAATATATTTTTATATATTTATTTAATTATATCCGATTTAACAAGTGGTCCACTTGTTGATCTAGTGACTCAATAACCCGATAAGGTGGTCAGGTGAAGTCCCGAATCAACTTTAATAACTATGCGTTTCTTTCATAAAATCTTAACAACAAAAAACACATCAAATGAAAATATATACAAATTAAACAAGTTCTTGCTTTTATAAACATTAACGTTGTGGCACTCACTAATCTCTATGGACTCTAAAAATGAGAGATTTTTCAATTATTAAGGCAGAGATAGGAGCTTTGGACAATAATGGTGTGTTTGTGAGTTTGTTTTGGAAGGGAATAAGAGAAAATGAAAAGCTTTGGGGCTTCATACATATTAAAACCATGATTAAGGCCCCTAAAAATCCTTTCATTTTCTTTCCTTTTTTGCAAAATAAAATTGCAAACACCCTTAATATTAGTCTTCAAATGTGCTAGGCCTTCGATCTTCAATGAGTCCAAGCAAAGTTTTGCACATGACTACAAGAATATTGCAAATTAGCGATGACCAAAATTGGTTGCTAATTCATTGCTAATCTCTCCCTAAATGAATTAGTGAGAGATCAACAACACATTATGGACCAATTTGGTTGTCATTATCCTAAAGTCGCGAATTAGCTTGGAAAACAATTTGGTCACTACTTTGTAACTAATTAATTTTAGCGATGAAACTATTGGTCGTTATTCTGTCTCTGTCTGTAACTGTTTTATGATGGAAATAGTTTCTTAATTTGTCGCACATTTGTGAGAAATTGGGTCGTAGCTAATCCTTCGCATATTTCTCACATTATTCATCACAAATTCATCATCAATCCATAGCTAATCTAACACAAATATAACAAATGCCAAAAAGAATTTTGTCGTTAATCTGTCACTAATTCGATGCTACAAAATTCAGTTAATAAATTTTTGTTTTTAAAATTTTTAACTTCTTTTAAAAATTATTTATTAATTACTAAAAATAATTAATAAATTATATAAAGTAAAATATTTATGTTTTGCAGGCCCAAAGCAAGATTTGATTTAAAATCTTCATTTAAATGTGTGAGCAATTCACATGGTGACAAGTCTAATGTAACTTCTTTCATTTTATGATAAAAGATTTGTCTTTCACTTTTTATTTTAATGAATGTGGGACTAAGAGAGTAGCAATTGTAACACGAAAAGGTTGTTTGTTTTGACATTTTTATATTTTTTGTCATTAATCTTTGACATTCTTCTAATGAACTATTGAATGAGTATTTAATTCTTCATAGTTTAGAGGTTTTGACCTAAAATTATGTACACACAAATGTAGATAATAGACTAAGAAAAGATAGATTAGCAAGTAAAAAGATGCTTTCAAACAACAAAGATTGATAAGAAATAAATGAATACTGATTTATCAAACATTAGATAAATTGATATTGTCTAATTTTGTGCAAGTCATCCATTATGTCTAAGCAATCAAGAGACATGCTTGAGATGTTTTTACATAAATTGATTTTTTATAATTATGAAATATAAAAATAAAAAATTATTCATTTTATTATTAATGTTTTTATAGTCATTTGATATTTTAAGAGTAACTTTATGGTATATTGTAACTTTATATAGCAACCTAAGAGGGGGTGAATTAGGTTTCACTCGATTTTTGACAATTTTAAATCTTTGTTGAAGGAAATGGTTTCAAACCCTAATTCTTAGAATTTAACCCAGTAAACAGCAATGATCAAAATGCTTAAAGTTGATAATGCAATGGAAAGATAAATTGCTGTAAGTAAAGAGTGTAGGGATAGAGAAAATCACACCGAGAGATTTATCCTGTTCACCTTCAAACCACCGAAGGCTACGTCCAGTCCCCTGTTCTGATTCAGTGATTTTTCCACTATGTAAACTTGTGTTGTGTACAACCTCACACCCGAGGCACTTACACCAACAACTATAAGAGAACAAACCGTTCCCCTGGTTACACAATGTCTTCACCGAACTCTACGGTGAAAATCAGAATTACACCAAGCACTACGGTGTTTACAACAACAATTACAAAGATTGAAGAAGTAATTTACAATGGCTTATGTCAATCCTAAAACTCAGGGTTGAATAATCTTGAATAAAGAGCACTTCAGATACGACAATTAAGGCTCAAAGGCTTTCTAAGTTTTGGATTGAAACAACATTGAAATTTTGTCAGAACATTGATGAAAATGGAAGTAATAATGTGTTCTAAAGTTGTGTGTTGTGTTTGCACGAATTTTGCACTTATATAGACATAGGTGCATCTTCATAAAGCAGTGTCACGGCTTCCAAATGCCAAACAACACAATGTTTCATGAAAAAACACATCAGTCCATGCCTGTAATCGATTAACCAACTGTTGTAATCGATTACACACATAACCGTTACCATATTTTCAAAATTTAAGTGGTGGTAATCGATTACTACGAGTATGTAATCGATTACACACACAACAATTGCCATATTTTCAAATTTTAAGTTGTTGTAATCGATTACCACGAGTATGTAATTGATTACACACACATCAATTGCCATTTTCGAAATGTTGAAAGTGTTTTTCAAGTATTGTTAACCCTAGAGAAGTGTTGCTAATTGATTTTAACTTTATGAAAAACATTTCACTTGTTAGAGTGAAAACCTTATGAGCCATTAACCATAATATGAACAGAAATTGGTTTTTCCGACCGATTGTCCTGACCGTCCCGATTCTTTGTTGGTTCGATCCCTTGAGGTTCTGGCCACCAGACCTACACCAATCCCCGATGATGAGTCGACTTCGGAGGATGCCACTTTCAAAATGTGGAGCCTGGCGACCTCCCGCCGTACAATGGCGTAAGCAGCTTCGATTGAGGGGAGTGAATCCTGCTTCAAAATGTCCCGCTTAATCGGTTCGAACTTATTATCAATGGTTGTTAATAATTGATAAAGTCTTTGCTCTTGAATTTTATTATTGTAAATTTGGATATCTTCTGGATCCTTCATTGGGTTTGGATCCCGTCGATCGATAGTTATCCAAATACTCTGCAGTTTGTTCCAGCAATCTTCTAAGGTATCTCCACCTTGTCTCAATGAATTGGCCTTCATGTGAAGATCAAATACCTGCAGCGAATCGGTTCCAGAACCGTTTGTAATAGCCAGTCCATCCCAAAGGGCTTTTGCAGTCAGATATTGCGAGACGTTATTCACCAGATTTGATTCGATATTTTGAATCAGCCACGTAAATACACATTGATCATCTTGTTTCCAGCATGTATATGCTTGATCTATTTTTGACGGAGGTTAAGATTCTCCAGTAATGTGAGAGCCTATCCCTCTGCCTCCAATAGCTTTTTTCATCAAGGTTGCCCATAATGCATAATTGTCTCCACTGAGTTTGATTCCAAGAGATAGATTCTCAGAATTGGTTGTTGTAGGCTGTGCTCCAAGGCTATTTCGCAGCAACGCAACAATTTGCAGCGTTAATTCATCAGGGATGTTGGTTGAATTTCGATTGGTATCATTGTCAGAATTTTCACTGACTTCTGACATGTTTTGGTTGCAGGTTGTGACTATTTCTGGTTAATTTAGGTTGAGAAAGGCAAAAGAGGAACAATGATGGAATTTCTCCAAGTTCCCAGAATCAAAAAACACTGCTCGAATACCATCTTACTATGATAAAATAAATGTATTGGTGGAAAACATATCTTTTTTATTCTGATTGATTCAATTGTATACATGAGAGGTCTATCTATAGTATGTTACAATGCTAATTATGTTAAATATTACATATTAGTTACATGAATATTTTCTCCTTGATTGTAGCTGATTTGTGATACAAGAATATTTGATTGTAGTTGATTTATGGTCTAGAATATTCTAATAGTAATCAAAGACAACTCCCTAAAAGACTTCACGAATAATAGATTCTAGGGTAGATGACCTAGAATAGTACGAGATCCTACGACCTCGTAACCAGACCCAATAGTAGATAGATATGAGCGTCAGGCTCCTCAGTTATAGCATGCGTACCCTCACAGGTATTTGGGTTGTGTTCATGCTAGAACCACCCAGATTTATCTTGGTGAAGTAAAGGCCGAGCTGAGGCTCCTTTGAATTGTGTTCTTCCGCTAGAGGACGTGGACATACTTACAATAGATCAATTTTACATTCCAGTAGTTAATTTAGTTTATTCAGTTTACTCAGTATATTCAGTTTATCTAGATTTACCTTATAACAGTTATTCATGCTTTAATTGTTAATTGTTCATTCAATATATATATATATATGTGTGTGTGTGTGTGTATACATATGCCATGATATTATATGCAATATGTGTTATTTATGTGGTACCGAGGTACCCACCACTGAGATGACAAACTCACCCCTCTG